>JARK01001451.1:168111-185364 GCA_000688135.1 Ancylostoma ceylanicum | reverse complement strand
CGTCCCACTGAGGATGGGCCGCACAACTTTCGAAATTACTTTATAAAACAAGTAAAAACTTTGTATCAGTATATTTTCAATTGTTTACTTTTATTATTATTTTATAAATATTCTTTCATAGATTATTTATTGTAATAATCTGTCCGGGTCCCCAAAACGGCGGAGACCCCATTTTTTCCCACACCCCCTTCCCACCCACTTTCTGCATACTGGTATTGAGGACTTCCACGTGAAGTGCTGCTGCGCTATAAGTCCTCAACTGAAACAACACCATACAGAGCGGTGCTCCCAGCACTTTCACCCTGGACCACTTTTCTTTGAAATTCACTTGGATCAACAGTGACGAGGGTGTAGAGCGTCACACCTGGAAAGGGCGGTACGACTGAGCTCTACGAATGGTCAATCCTAACTGTTAGCCAACCATAGAGTCACTCCGCTCCGCCCATTCCAGGTATAACGCTCTACACCTCAGTGACGAAAGTGATGGGAACGTCTTTCTTGAGAGGGTCCAAATGGTAGGTGTTACAGATCTAGTGTTGAAAAAACCGGTTTAATGGCCATTTCGACACATTTTTTGCATACCGTTGGAATCAATGTGCCAACGAGGTAAATACAAAATCTGCTAATAGCTCAAACATGATAATAAGGTGGGACACTGCCTTTAACCATGTGCATGGTGAAAGCACATGAAATAAGTGTCCGAAATCGTACGAACTTCAGTTCTCCGCTGCGAGTATCTAGCAGCAGTCTCCTAATGAACAGATGTGTCTGGAACTGGCGTACATCTCGTGAACACCTCATTCTAACGGCAGATGGTCCTTAAAGGCAGTGTATCAGCTCGTTTTTGGTATCGAGATGTTGACGAAATCCAATTCTTCTCGACGCGCTGATTCCAATAATATACTTGAAATCCGAAAAAAAAAACGGTCAAAAACCCCTACTTTTGAGGTCAAATGTAATCTTGACATGGACGAGTTTCCCTGACCGCAGACAAGGAGGAAGCGACGAGATATTGAAATTGTTTATCGAAATGAATTTCTCAGCAGCAGCTATTGTAGATAGAACAAGTATCTCCATGTTGGAAAACAATGCCGTACCCTCAGTAAGCTTACATTTCGGAATGAAGCCTCTCGTCCAGAATTTTGGCCTCTGGCCGAGAATTTTGAAATTCTCGGCCAAAGGATCCCGTATTTTTCCGGATTTTCAATGTCTTCTTGGAATTTAAGGTACATCTATGTGCTCACCAGCCCGAAAATGTTCAATGATGTGGGGTTGTGACGAGCTGACATACTGCCTTTAAGCAGCAGTTTGTTGCTGTCAGCCTGTTGATGCTGCCATGGGCCGGGAGTGCTAACTCGCTGCAAAACGTTTCCAGACATTTGTAGACGCTGGAAATCTGTATCTGGGTTCTACTTGACATGCTGAACACGAGTTTCACTTCAATTTTGAACCAAGGCGTCATTTTGTGGGGTTACAGCAGATAAACTGCGACTATGTCTAGCTGAATCTCTTGGAACTTTGCAAAAAAGGATATCCGATGATGGTTTTCATCTTGATTTTTATTGTACACCCACTGGCAAAACCACGTTTTCTTCGCGCAGGCATGGGTCATCTCACGCAAACGTAAGTTACTTGGTGTATTCCGTGGCTTTAGGAATTTTTATTTTAAAAGGCCTAGATGACAGCGCGACAAATTATCCGGACGCTGTTGCAGGGGATTTCGCGGAGAAATAGGACAATGCTGGTCGCGAATTAGCGGCGGCAAGCACCTTGACTTGTTCCGACGAAAATATTAGCAGTGAATGATCGCAACCGCTGTCGGGGAAGCGCAGTGCTATCGGAAACAGCTGGTTTGGTCCTCCGTTCGAGTGCGGGGAGGAGCGGCGGGTGCGAGACGGCGGGTGGTGTGCGACCGCTGTGTGCGGGATAGCCGGCCGCGGTATCGATCGCAGCCGACGCCGCGTTGCAGACGAGCCGCCGGCCGTCGAGCGACTATTGCACAGCGACCACTGCGACACTCGCCACGCGCACCAATGGGTACGTTCTTATAAACTTCCTCAAGCATGGGACACTCACCTGCGCATGTGCACATCGTGCAGGAACACTGTCAGCGTACAGGTTGAGCATTCCATGCATGGAGACTCTAATTCTGCAGATAAACGTTGATCCGTGTGCAATTTGACACTTTTGACAGCGTTAGAGGCATTTCTTACAGTTTCGAGAAACTTTGAAACGTTTGGCAACATCCTACTAGCTAGCCATTCAAACCCCAACGCCGTTCACAGCAGAAATTTTGGGAAATTCACTTTTTCACGAGATTAGATGGGTCTCTGACATCCTGCAGTCGCAGTTCCTTTTTTGCGTATGCATCATCTGTTCATAGTTTTATAGCTGCTCTCTAATGTGAACTCGTTCCTGCTATTCGTTTACTGTTTTTCTCATGGACACATTACGAGGATGTTTTTGTCACCTGTATACCGTCCATCAACATGTTTTGGAACCTGTGTGATGGCATATTGTCCTCAATCCGGATATGAAACAGACTAGAAGAAATCGACGCTGGAGAGGAGCTTTGGGTTTTTAAGACAGGCAGATCTTCGCCTGAGAGGGTCATTTATGTCATCTGATGGGAAGAAGGAAATATTATGGTATTGTCTGCTGGCGCTGTGTATTGTGTTATTGCATGGTTTTGTTAATGTTAACGAACGGCATTAGATTGAATGCTATAGCAGTGGTAGCAAAATCTTTACACTTTTACCTAAGAGTACCCGGCTGTTCGCACCATACTGTTTACGTTTTGTGTATGACTTTTAATCACAGTTAATGGTGATCTTGAATCTCTAAACCGCTTCACTTATTACTCTAGTCCTGCTAATTACTTATTGCATGAGATCAAAAAACAGTAAGCTCTCGATATCTACTCTGGTTATTCATCTGTTTCATCTGTGTCTGCAATTTTAGTGGCCCCATTGAGCTTATCGACGAATGCCTTATTATTATTTAATTTTTTCAAATGTCGCTTTTTATTTGGAGCTGAGGGCCCTCTAAAATTCACGCTATGATGAACCCTGATTATCGTGTTTTCGTTAATCTACTGGTAAACATAAAGCTGCTTTTCGCCCCTGCAGGCTACGAATCAGGGGAACAGTTGAACGCTGACAGTGAGAACATTAAGAAATCAAAACGTTCTATACGAAATCCTTCTATTTCTGCATTTGATACTTTCCTCATGGATATTTGTTGCTGTGATTACTTAATGATGTATCTTTAGGCAAGAAGTGCGAAGTCTGCAAGAAGAAATGTTCTGGCGATGTGTTGAAAGCTAACGATAAATATTTCCACATCCAGTGCTTTCAGTGCAAGCGTAAGTTATCTTCTGTATAGTTTTTTTTTTGGTTAGTTCCTCACTTTTCATATCCTTAATTGTATTGCCTTTCTTTCCTACCTGTATCAAGTAGCCGCCTTTTTTTTATTGAAATAACACTATCTGGAAAGTTCACTGCACATATGTTCCATCTGTACAAATGCATGCATTTTGGCGACGATATTTTACGATTCCATTTTCTCCTTTTTTGATACAGCTTTGTAAATAGTTAAAAAGTAAATACATTTTTATGGCAGTTGGTACTAGTAGGCTGCATATAAATTTCGGTTTGGATATCTCATTTTTTCATCTCCTGCCGATAGCATTCTGGGTTTTGAAGGGCAGTCTTTGTTCTCTATTCGAAACTTTGTTCCCATGCTTCGTTTACGTATTCTGTCCCGTAATTTTTACTATTTTCTTTTACATTACCTATTATTTCGAGTCAAAATCTGAGACCGTTTTTTGACCTTTTTACAGTTTCCTGCGGTCCATAAGGCTCACTGCATTCATCCTACTGCATCTATCTTTGTTGCGACCTGGCATTGTTCGGAATTTGCAAATTTTTAGAGTGCTCCAGACCTTTGGGTGAGTCAGGATTCTACACGACTGCCGATGGCTCGTACCTTTGCCCAGAGGACTTTCGAGCTATTGGCAGAAGTGCCACCCATCGACCAACCGTATCCGAAACGCCAGCTGCCGCACCGAGACCAACCGCTGTCAATGGTGAACAAACTATTAACAATGTGAAGGAATCGGAACAACTCTCACCACTGGGATCGCCATCTGGTGCGTGCGCTTTTTTATTTGGCCTTTCATATGTGCGCCTTAGTCGTCACTGTAACTGAACGAATTCCTAATAACAATTATTGGCTATCGTTGAGTGTTGATCGCGTTACTTGCCAGAGAGAATTTAATCTCATAAGCATTGTGTAACATGAAATTTTCACCTCATTCCATCCAGAAATTGTGGTCTGACGCATTTCCGTGCATTTCGGCACGTCTACACGTATTCATACGTGTTCTTGACAAAAGCAAACGGATGAGCAAGTGCAAGCAGGTTTTTGAAGGCTTCATCTGTGTACATTCTAGCTGTTATGGTACTTTGACCATTATCCTGCGTCAAATCGACATACAGACTTGATCGGGACTACACCACTGATGAGCTACAGAGAATATAGCATTCCTGAATGAATAGGACCATTCGGAAAATAGAGGCATACAACGGTTGATGAGAAAGCACTTCTGCTTCTTCCATTCTGTGTGATCGGGTTTACGGTATCCCGACATTTATCTTAATAAGCGTTTTCTTTTACTTACTCTGACTCTTAAGGACTTTTCTTGTGGGCGGGAGGTGAGTAGAAAGAAATTAGCACCAGCTCTTGAGGTATTTGAAAAATTCTGTGAAACTGATTAATTATATTATTATATTGGTTATGAGATGGAGTTATTGTTCAAGTTTAGTATCATCGTCCCTAATTCCAAAGAACTAGTGTTGTACTTATGTACCTTTATCTAAAACTGCCAGATACTCGGACTGTTCTGCTGTCTCTTCCTTACTGCGTCTCTCGCTAGATTACGGTAATTCGTGTTAATTCGCTGCGTAATTTCATTAATGATGCAAGAATGGTGCATCCATGCCCGATACCTTCTGCTGTACTTTACAGATCCAGAACAAAAAACCATCAAAGTTCTACACATAAACGTTGATGTGCAAGCTGCTTGATCGAAGCAGGAAATGCATCGGGGTTGCTGGTCTGATTATGGCGACCCAGGCCTTTGGGACTCAGCTGTTAGCTATTGACTTGTGTTTTTGTGGCCTGGTGGCGCTTCGGATTGCATGCCCGGGCATCTTGGGAGGAATCGAAGCGGACGCGGATGCTGGAGGTCACTCTCTGGCTCTCACTCTGCTAGAACTGCTTGCATTGAGGGATGAGGAGTAAGAAATTGAGGAAAACACGCGTTAGGGTGCAAAAAGTTGGAAATAAGAATGTTCAATAGCGGCAAACGGTTGTAAACTGAAATTTTATTGCGTCTGGGTTGGTTTCTTCCCCATTGGTAAAAAGGTTTCTAAGTGCTCATTGGTTTATTGAGAGGAAAACAGCAAGTGCTCTATTCATGTTCCTGGAACTTAGTAGTTTTTCAACCCGTGCACGAGAACAACACTATGTTATCACGAATGCAGTTCAATGTTGACTGAATATGAGTGCGCGGAAGTCAAACAGAGATTACGAAAAGACGTTCAATCAAGCGTTCGAGTGCGCAAACGGATAACACATTCCTTTGAGAATTTCTTTTTGTCAAGGCTGACTCTTGAGAACTCTAGTGTGCTATCAGAACAGTGCATTGCATCTAAAGAAATAACGACCGTTTTCAATCGCGTGGAAAAACAAAAGACTAGACAGTAACTCGATTAACTTCACTGAGACATGAGCAGAAGTAAAAATATGCGTTTTCTCCTTTTCCACTGTGGAATCCGATTCGAGAATGTTTTTGCTTATTTGAGTTTACTGTTAGTGTTTTTACAAGGCAAACTAGTTCGCTAAGGTTTTTACAAGGTAAATATCTTCTTCAGTTCAGTAATCTATTTCGCTGATGCTCGAAAAGATGCGGACATTTTGAGTGTTGACAGTATTGGTTGAAAAAAATGTGCGGAATTGTCAATTGCTAGCCCAGCTTAGTATTTTTGATGACCAGCTTTTACCGTATTTCAGTATGGCTTTTATTAAGAACAATGCTACTTCATGATTGGCTTCCTTATGAGTATCCCACACTTCCTTCTAATCCTTTTGTCTTCTCTCTCCAGCTATCTCCTTTGGGGACATGGACCGTACCAGCCGCGTGCCACTTTCGCAATGATACGATACTCCAGGCTAATGTACAGCACGTATTGTCACTCTATTTATTCGTTGTTTACTTTACTGGAAGTTTTTCTTTTTGAAGTCTTCTTTGCATAGGCTTACATAAAGTTGAGGGACAGCTTTATTTTAGTGATGTTTTCGGATGTAACCGTATGGTTCCAGTGCTTTATACTCCACTCTCCCTCCTATTAGTAGTTTCATATTTATGGACAATGGTTTTTTGTTTTCACCCAAAAGCGCAGGCTGTTTCTGAATTCGTCTAGTTTCCATAAACCAAGGATTTTCTTCGTAGCAGCCCGTCTCGATCATTTTAACAGGTGTTCTTTCGTTTTCTCAAATAGCTACAAGAGGTGGTGACGGAAAAGGAAAGTTTCCGTTTTATTTCTATCTTTCTTTGAAAATTGGGTGAGAAATATGACCTCTCATCAATTAATTCATGGTTGAGGTTGTTCTTGTTGGATAAAACACGAAAAACAGTAAATGTTTGCTGTTTGTTCGATATTTGTTAGATGTTCCAATGTGTGGAGGTGGAATATGAGATTATTGAGCTTCGACTAGCACTGGGGAAAGTGAAGAAGAGGCTTATGAACTGATAACGTAGCACAGAATCATATTTTTTTTGGGATGATGTGAATTGAGATCGGTGTCTCGGTGTCGTCTATTGGGTGGGACTGTCGAGAGATCATCACTGAGTCTACTCCCCATTCATTATTGCTTAGAAATTAAGTATTTGGGGATTGGTAAAAAGAATATGATGTAGCACATTTTTGTGGCCTTCTAAATACAGTCTTTTTTGTGGAAGATTGATTTTCCTCCTGAAATAAAACTGGCTAC
Organism: Ancylostoma ceylanicum; assembly: GCA_000688135.1. NCBI lineage: Eukaryota > Metazoa > Nematoda > Chromadorea > Rhabditida > Ancylostomatidae > Ancylostoma > Ancylostoma ceylanicum. Next base: position 178,308 of record JARK01001451.1, on the reverse strand, counting down.
AACTTCGGCGGGCTGCTTTGACCTATCCGGGTCGATCATGCTACCAGGGGAAACATTGCAACTGGCACGTTCCAAGGATTTTTTGGGCCTCGCAGTCCTCGCAGTTCCATCACAGTGTTTCCCTTTTTAGATTGTGCATTCATATCTTGATATTGGCATCTTGGTGATTCTTTTAGGAAGTTGTTTATGGTTTTTAAAGTAAAAGTTCGAAAAAAAAATGGCAACAGTGCCTTGCTCTTTCATTATGCTCATTTTTCGAGACCCTGGAGCTCAGTCATGAGTTGAATTCTTTGAAATGGTTTTTTCCAGACTGAAATTGGGTAAGAAATAAAACTGTGGAAAACAGTGCAAGTGCATGGAAATGCAAGTCAGATTGCTGATGATGGTCGCAGGTTGGCTGTATTGTTTCCATGTGTATCGATGCAATTGCTACGATACGCACAAGTTTTATGCAATACACTAGCGCTTCATTATTTTAAATGTAGAAACTGGTAAAAATCTCTCGAAAGCAGTGTTAAGGAGTGGTCCTTTGAAGATGACGGAAAATATTTCTTTTTTTCTGTTCGTTGGTGTTTTGCTTCATTTGGAGAAAAGAGGTTTATTCCTATTCATTTTCTTTCCCTATTGAATTTTTTTTCTCAAGCCCAGTCTTGACCCTTGTATGGCCTACGATGATTTGAAGTTCGTTGGAGTAAAGCTTTCCCAAATAACATTTTGTTTTTACATTTGGAAATCAAATCCAACTGTTCTTTGAAGACATCCTCTTTCAGCAGACTGTGCGGCGTGTAACCAGCCACTTCACTCTGGTCAAGTTCTTCTAGCCCTTGGCTTATCTTGGCATGTGTACTGTTTCAAGTGCAGGTTTGTATTTGTTTTTCTTCCTACCCTCCTTACAGTGACAATACTTCATCCATTTTTTAAAAATGACCAGCACTTGCCCTCGTACATGCAAACTGTCCACATCTTTTGTTGCTAAATTCACAATTTCCCCGTATTTTCTTCTTCACATGCTCTTGCAGAGAACCCGTGTCCCAAAGAAAATCAGAGAATTTTTTTTATTTGAACATTTCTGAAGGAGCTGTTCATTACCAAAGCTACATCTTTTGTTTTTCCATCTTTTGTTTTTCAAGTTGTTTCAGTTACTGGTTTTTCAGCGAATGCGGTGCAGTGCTTCATGGGGAGTACATGTCACACGATGGCAAGCCTCTGTGCTTGAGGGACTACAATGAAAAACATGGTGTGAAATGCTACGAATGTCACAAATTCATAGCTGGGAAGGTCTTACAGGTAAAACATTGTTCGATCGTTTTTTTAATTGTTTTTTTTTCTTTCGAGTTTGGGTCATTTGACTTTTGCCTTTTCCATCACATTTTACTTTGGCCTTTTCAGGCTGGCGGATACAAATTCCACCCTACATGTGCAAGGTGTTCTCGATGTGGATTGCACTTTGGAGATGGTGAAGAGATGTATATGCAAGGAGATGAAATATGGCATCCATCATGCGAACACTCTCGTACTACAGAAAACATTGCAGTAAGTATTCTTTACTTATAATTAGTGTGATTATTGCGGTTATGCTTACGGTAGCAGACAGTTAATTTCGCAGTGCGTGGAAGGAAACTTTCTTATATCTTTGCCACTGCCGCTGTTCTTCATTTATCATTTTCTTTCCAACTCTTTATATTTTCAGCCATCAGCTAAAAGCGCAACATTATCGTCCCGAAATGAACCGAAGTACCAGTCAGCTTTTGGTCAACATCTCACTTACATGTATCTCCTACCTGAAGCTGAGCAAACTTATTTGCGTCATCCCATTACCAATCCCAAAGAACCAAATGCTCCACAGTTTCACGTGCCGCAAGGTGGCTTTAGCCAATTTAGATTCTTTTTTTTTTCAATCAAGAAGTATTTCCTCGTTTAGGTCCCATCAAGATTCGGAAATCTCGCCTTTCTATGCTAAAAACGGGAATGCAGCGTCTCAGTACGTTTTTCTTCGACTACGTAGTTTTTTTTTCATAGATTACTAGGACCTTTTTAATTGTTCTATGGTGAGATGTAGCCACTAGCTGGCGTGTTTCAACGGCTGAACTACAAGGACACTTTTTCTTTTTTGAATTAGTATCCATAGAAGTCAAACTTATCATTTCAGCCGAGGATCTCGAAAAGAATGTTCCACGACCAAAATCCCCTCATATGGATAATGAGGAGCCTATTGAAATGGCACATTACCCTGCGGGTCACGCTCCTGATCCAGATAAGGTGCGTATTGTTGTTGTTGTTGTGACGGCGTCTGAGTGTTCTTATATCACATTTTCTTATTTCAGCTTCCTGCAATTGAACGAGACGACTTTCCCGCACCACCGTATCCCTATGCTGTCGAAGGTGGGTTTTCCATGACTTCAGGCGAAGAATTTTTGGTGATGCTTGTTGCATCCTACGCAGTTTTGGTTGTTCTTTATTCGAAGGCCGCTTTTAGAAATCAATGCGGTGAAATGTTGAAAAAAAAAGGGGGGGGGGAGGGCAACAGTGTGTTGTACCACAGAAAAACAAGTCCATGATGGCGTATTATTATGCCCTCTCTTGAGTTCATAGAAAACTTTTTTTTTTAATCTTAATTTTTCAATAAGATTTGTGAACTTCTGTCGCTATCCATGTTCCATCTAACGCTGAGCATTTTCAAAATGTATGTTGAGGTTTCTGATGACTCTAGCTAGAAGGAAGTAGTATAGCGAGGACTATCGTAGTGTGAACAGCAAATCCACTGTGATCTTGTTCAATTTATATTAATTTCCACGTATTGGTTTTTGTCCAGATCCATAGAACTATTTTTAGCGACCGTATTGTTATTATTTGTAGTAAAAATGCGACAAGACTTGTTGGGAAATGGTCACAATACGGTGCACCGTCTTGCTGCAACGATAAATCTCAGCAATTTAGACTGTCACCGTTTTTAAATTTTCTGCGCTTGAAAGCACCCTTTTGAAGGAACGGCATTCTGTTGTCACTTTAATTTTTGGCAACAATTCTCAGTGATTTTTGTTTAGAGTTGAAAAGGCGCTTGTCAACTTCGTCAATTGAGAATGAGATTTCTGACGATGAATTGTCTGAGAGTGAAAGGATTGACGAAGACAAACTCAAAAAGGTGAGCTCCTTCATTTTACATCTGTTATTCGATACATTTTCCTTTTGAACACTACTTGTGCTGTCGAAGTTCCGAGGTAGTTACGCTGAGAGACTAACATTGTACCTCATTTGCCAATCAGACTGTTAATGCGCATTTACAAACATAGATATGCTCACATTGAATGCTGGATTTGGCTGAGATTTGAAAAGTAGCTATTTTGCATGTTATTTATATGTAATATACTTTTTTGTGTTTCTACATCTAGCATAACATCATAGCAGTGTTTACGTTTCCAGACGGTAGAGCAACTAGAAAAGTTTGACGATTCGTCTATTGCTCATGTAATAAAGCAGAACATAGAGGAAAGCCACAAGAAGCAAAGGTAAGTTTCATGAAGATTGAAGTGTTTTTCCTTGTTTCAAACTTGTCAGAAGTGAAATATTCAGTACGTGTTTAGATTACCGCTTCACTGGGATCCTCGCAATGCTAGTCGTACTCCATCAGCCAAAAAGATGCCGCACCTTCGCTTCCGCTATGATGTTCCAATCAATGCATGTATGTCCTTCTCTTTAAAATATGTTAGCGCACAAATGCAGATTGGAAGAAAACAGCCTAAGCATTTTATAAGGATATTTGTGTTGTAACTGATGAGAATAGGTCCAGCAGCTTATTTTTTGGCAGAGGATTTGATCCCGTGTTTTTTTTCATTGCGTGGGCGTTTTCATATCCTAAGGTGACGATAGTTACTGGAACATCAGATTGTTTCATTATTATATAATCGGAATATTTAGCACCATCTCGTCATCTCAATCGTCCTCGGCCGTGGGTTGCATGGCAAGGTGGCGAACGAGCTCAAGGGAACACATTGCCGTGCTTCCATGTTCCAGAAAGCAGAGGTAAATTTATTGAATTGGTTATTGTCATCGAGTGACACCCTAAAAAACCACATATAGTGGTGCATGCACTGCGTTTGGTGCGCTTTTATTTTTTCGTATACTTGCTCTTTTTTAACCTACAACAACTATTCTGCTAGCTAACTTATCTTCAAACTAAATTTACAAATTTTTTGCAGGTAGTACTATGCGAGCAGCCACATTACCAACTGGTTATAATTATGGAACTTTGTCGATGGAAAATCTGGATACTACAATCAGCAGCAACTTTTCTGATCGTGGGTTTCATCCTAGAATTTCCTTCACCTACCACTAGCCCATACACTAATATCGGCTTCTAACATCAATTTTAAACCATCTCCATGAATGACTTTTTCTTCTGCAGATTCTTTGGCCGGTACGGTTGGAGGCACTGGCATGCGAACAGTCGGCGAAATGCGCTCCACGCTTCGTTCTTCACTTCCTGATATGAGTAGGCCCGCAAAAATTTACGACCTTGCTGTTCTACAAACAACAAACAAAAAACTACCGGAGGACGCTGACAGGTAGGTATCCAATGGACATCGCTAATGTTGCTCATTCACTTGGTTCTCGAGTCATTATTATTTGTTTTAGGCAGCATTTGGAACGCCATTTGGCTCGTGAAGAATTTGAGAAGCTTTTCGGAATGAGTCCTATTGAGTTCTACAAGTTGCCCGAGTGGAAACGCATTAACCTGAAGAGAAAGCATAAGCTCTTCTAGCCAATTTAATGCTGCTATTTATCGCATCTAAGGAAGTCGTGCTGATCGCTCTGTTCACCTTTGAAGAATACGTTATATGTTGACATTGCTACATTAGGCGTCGTTATTGGAAATGGCATCCATGTGAGAAAAGCTTCATCTTTTTCTTGCAAATTATTGTTATCGGGGGGTTGTATGGAACATGTGCCCCGCAGCATGCTTTATCTAGCTTTCCCCATTTTTTTACTGTGCCAAAACAGAAAACTGCGTGATTAGAGATTTAGAGTTCCAGAAATTCCAGTTGTTAAGATGTCTATTTCTCATCCCATCAACTGTTCTCATCTGAGCTGTCAATATGTGTTACTAAATCGACACTGTCATCAGAAGAGCCAACTTTTGTTGTCATTGATAGTCATCCCAATGTTTGGCGAGCTATGTTGAAATTTTAATATTGTTGCTTGGACCCTTCCCATATATCCCGAACATAGCATAATTTTTATTGTCTAGTTTCATATTCATCCCGTTGTTCCTACCGTTTCAGTCGCGTCAAGCCAAAATTGTCTTCCCATAAGGCTTTGCGTTCTGATCTGAGTTGACTTTTTTTTAGGAATTGGTTGTCTTAGCTCCAATTTTTATTTCTCTTCAGTTTCGTACGACTATGCCTTGAATGCTTGTGAGCTGCGTAAAATGTACGTGATTATAACTAGAATTTCATGAAATTTTTTGGGCTTATTTACAAATGAGCGTCCTACGTTCTTTTGCTGCTCGTGGTAAAAGTAAACGTATATTTCATGTGTGACATCTTCATATCCAGTCGAATACAGAGGAGCTTTTTAGCAACCTCATTAATTGACTGGCTTTGCGTGGTTTCTGCTGCAATTCTTAGCTTTAAGTAAATGCCTTTAATAAACTATGAATTAGAGTACTGTATTTGTGAAGGAGGTGAATGTGTATGTATGTGAGCGGAAATCTTAGAAATATGTGACGTCCAAGTACTTGTCTGAATCAGTTGCGATGATTCACTTTTTGTTGCGGTCGTTTATTTAAAAGCAAAAATAGGTGAATTTTAAATGCATTATGTGCGGGATTTCTTCGGGATATCCACCTAAAACACTAGCAGTAGGGGTTCGGTGCATCACTCACGGTAGCGATTGGTCAATGCAGAAACTGTATCTATGTACTGTACAGACGAACATTCATAACTATTTTCTCAGTGGCATTCAGCAGAAATGTAGACTGAGTTCAAGATCAGTTTCGTCGACTTCATATTATGAGGTAGATCCCAATCCAAAATGTCAAGAACATCCGCTTGTTTGGATTTTCTGATAAGTTTGCTTTCGTGTTTCAAGTTTTTATGGGGTGTTGGATAGGTACTCAAGGTACAATGAGTTCAAAGCTTGCGGTCATTGAAATGCGAAGACAAACACTGAGGTAGTCATACCTGTAATTGGAGTATAATATTAGAGTGAGCACATGATTGAAGGGAATTTCTATTTTGCACATTCATCTATACTATTTTATTATGCGCAACGAGGATGAAAATTCTGCTTTCTAAGCATGGTATGAAGGCTTTCCTCTTAACACTATATTAATTCGGTGAAAGGAAGGAAGGTCCTCGAGGGATTTCCGTGAATGTGGGGACAGGGTACAACATCGGAATTGATGACAAAATTCGTGAAAAAAAAACATCCAAGTGCGTGCCGGGGAAGTGATGCGGATTTCAACATGGTGGACTGGTGTAAGGAACTGCTTTGAGAATATCAGTGAGAATAGAGTCTTCAAGAATGAACGTGCGGATTGATTACGCATTTTTTTTAAGAATTAAGATAGAAGTTTAATATTTCATATAGTTTTTTTGTTACATTTTAATTAAAACTAAGCCTTAACTGCCTCTTTCTACTCTTCTGTTTCTTGATCTTTATTAAATCATGTAGTAATCATCGTATTCAATGGAAAATGCTTCTCTGTTCCCTATATGTAGCGTCTGCGAGGTCCTTCCACCTTCCCGGGAGCGGGGATACAATGCAGGAGACACTGACACGCGGGTTCATGATAGCCAACTTTTGCCAGCTATTGTTCTTCCTGGTGGCATACATACATCCCGGGCTGGGACATCATGTAAGCGTATCACCCGTTAAATGAGCGAGAGAACAAGCTAGGACTTATTTCATCAGTAAAGTGGTGGTCATGGCAGAGATCTGTAGTCTAGCTTTCTCTTTCACTGTCGGACTCTACAAAGTATCCGCGATCATCTATGGTGAACGTACTAACGGAAAGGCTGAAAATTCTGTGCCTACAAATCTGCTACAAAGCAAGCTTTCTCCATAGGATGGTCGGGACATCCGGGGATTCCTTTTGCTATACATTGTGAACCTGACATCGGACTTCATCAGCATTACGTCGTAGTTTTATGAAAATCTAAATATTTCAAAATTTGGAAACACTGACGACTTTTCACGCTTTGCACGTGACTATTTGAAAGCTCCAGTCTTCTTTCGCGTCCATTCATCGTTGGCTATCGAATACCCTTAGGAAAAGGAATTAGCATATCGGATGAACTTATTTGGTGATCGTGTGCAGTGAAGCGCATGTTACTAGAATGCATAGAATGCATGTCTTCTTCCTGACATGGATTAGCACTAAGACACAAAGCGGCACAGTGCTGTTACAGTATTCCTAATCGACATCGACATCATCTATATGAGGTGCATATTGTGGAATTATCCATTTGACGTCACTGTAATGCTTTTGAGGTGTTTTTCAGCATTTCTCAAATACGCGGCGACGTCGTCTCACTCCCAGAAAAAGGGCACAGCGCATAGTCAATCATGCACCGAGTCTAGCCACAAATGGGGATAATCCATATATCCTGAAAAAATGTGGGGAGATATTTCTAATAACCATGGCGCCAACCGACACATTAGCGCATGCACATTGAATGGCTCTGGAATTATTTGCCCGTGTGAATGAGCTTTATAGGGAATGAACCTTGTCGGGATGAAATCTTTGGTGAAACTATGTAGTCTTTAGCTGCTTGTCTTGCTTACTCGTCAGGTTTCTATAAGAACTCCGAAGGAATTGGTGAGGCTCAGACTTTGGCACAAGCATAGGATTACGCCTAGGCATAGTATTTCGTGGAGGCTTGTGCTCAAAATCAGGCGTTTGCTCATGGGCGGGCAGGATCTCATCCATGAGGCGCAAGACAAGCGTTTGAAACGGGTGTGTATCATCGTGAAGAAAAAGGGGGTGTAGCCAGGCGACTCTGATTGGCGCATTCGGGCCGCCCGTCACGCCAACATGTTTGACTCGTACGGTGCTAAGTGCTAATGGGATTAACGCCGTTCAAGTTCAAACAGATGGGTGTGACGGACGGCTCCAGTGCGCCAGTCAGAGTCGGCTGGTTACACCCCCTTTTCCTTCACGATGATACACACCCGTTTGAAACTGTCGCTTGGGCAATAGATCCTCTTCGTAGCTACTTTCCATGCACGCTTTTTTTTTGCTTTATTCATTAAGAGCTACATAATTGGACCTAGCTAGAGAAGCCGTTGTAGGATTGAAATTTCGCGTCGAAATGGCTCGTAGAAATCATAGCTGGGTAAGCAGTTGAAGGAGAAGCCTATACACAGGTTGCGCAATTTACTCTTAGCTATTATGTTTGGGCTGTGGATTTCGTACGATACTAGCTCACTAAAATGCATCCTTGAACCGAGGGGAAAGAAGAAATTCAATGCGCAATGCATTCATGAACTTTTCTTGACCATGCACTTAATCAAGTTAGTACATGGAGCCATTCATGCAAGGCTCACACAGCTTTCTAGAAGGTTCAATACAGCTTGTCCTTTCCCTTGCTGTCATTGAAATATGTTCTCTTACAAGACATGTGAGAATTAGGTGCTCTGATCATTGCGATCGTCTTGGATAATGACATGTTATTCCTTGTTAGGTGGTCGTGGATTCATGATTTTCACATTTAATGCTCCATCACAGCTATGGTTATTTATTGCTAATTTTTTTTCAATGATGTGAACTCTGAAGACATACATATGTACTTGCATCCACCTTGAGTAGACGGCTTCATATCAAGAAAAGTTTGTACATTAACTGTGGAAAACGAATTCAGAGCAAGGATGAGCAGAAGTACTGCGTAGGACCGAAAGTCAAAGGTCGGAAGTTGGGAGAGGCTTGAAGTACAATGTGCTTGACTTCGCATATCTAAGCTATCAGCAATTCTTCAAGAACCCAGGAGCTACATACTTGCATGACGTCAGAATTAAGAAACTTCCGACTTCTGAGCACCGGAACTCCGCTCATCCCTGATTCGGAGTATTGAAGGACTGATGCACAGCTCCTCTTTGTATAATACTTTTGTATCAATAAGGGGTTTTGGCATAAGTCACCTCTTATGTTCCTTTCTTATCATTCAACTCACTATTCATTCTATTAATTTGAGCATACGTTAATGCATGTAACTAAATCGAAAGCTGACTAGAATAGTTGACTCCTTCACATAGTAATAATTGCGTTTTGAAATGTTTCATATACGAAATAGTTTTATTACGTTGATATGTCCGTTTTTAAATTGTCACCAAAGTGCAGTATAGGGCCTCATACCAGGAATGGGCGGTGCGGGTGGACTCTGTGATTGGCTAATTGGGTGGATTGACCATTCGCAGAGCTTAGCAGCACTACCCTTTCCTGGTATAACTCTATAACTCAAAACAAATATTAATATCAATCATCTTTTTTTTGTAGGGCGAATGGAACAACAAAAATTTTTGGTACTAAAATAGCTATGAATCATTCCCTTTCATGAGTTGTTTCATAGGATAAGAGCAGCCTATAATGGCTGAGGCGTTAAATGTGAAGCCTAATAGTGCTCCAAAAAAGATTTGATGGTCAAATTGAAGTTGAAACTTGGACTTTTGATGCTTTGATTTGATTTCGATGCTTTTGATGCTTGTTTCTGTTGAAGAGACCACAAATGAAGTGGCCATCAGTGATGTTTTGTTTTTCAAACAAAGGTGTAATATGATCCGCTGCTCTCGTTTACTTGAGACAATGTCACTTATTGGCACATACTTGCTGTGAACTTCCTGTCTTCCTCCTGTCTTTCTCAGTCTCTTCTTCTTAAATTGATATCACTGTAGGTACCGTATGTTTTTTTCCACTGCATTGAATTGTCTTGCATCCACATCCAGCCTAATTGACTGCTTGAGCAGCTCCGTAGACCGATGCAGACGCTCAGAAAGAAAGGTCGGCGACCAATTTTGCACTGCTGATCCTCATAGGGTTTGGTGGAAATATCGGACAAAAGAAGTTCTATTTACCGAATACATAAAAATGTGAAAGGCCCGATCTTCCTGCTCTTTAAAAAATCGACGGATGTTGTTCTTCTGACATAGCTGTACATATTTTATCCACGTCTACCAGTACAATAACTGATGGGCGGGATGGGG
>JARK01001451.1:115092-167693 GCA_000688135.1 Ancylostoma ceylanicum | reverse complement strand
TGGGGGTGGTTACAACAGCATCGGTGTGAAGCATGTAGCCGTGAAGTGATTTTAGCAGATGTTGATATAGTTTGTACAATAACAGAACTCTGTAATATAATAAAATTTTCTATTGCTGTACCAGATTTGTGCCGGACTCTCATCGAGAGCAGACGTTCAAACAAAACGTTCACCGTCGATTCAACCTAGGTTAAGGAGAAAGATGTTATTATTTTGAAAAGGAGAACATCGAAATGTTTTTTTTTTCTTGATTTCATTCCCATCTCCCAGTATATGTAGTATTTTTTTTCCTGAAAAACTGCATTAGAGTTGATCCCCTGTATTCTACTTGAGACAACCTCCTGAAGAAATCACTACAACATGGCTTCACATTTTTGTTCTACATCTTTAGCTGTACCAGTTTAATGAGGTACTTTTTTTAAAATCATATCCGTAATAGGAAATGCTATGGCAGCTCCATGTCATCGTTTCTTCACACGGAATAGTTTATTAACTGGTATCCTTACTAAATAGTAAGATACAGACCTGGTACACTAAATATTAGCCGTGCCCCACTATAAGATGCCATAAACTAATTCCCACATTTCGAAGCCTAAGACACTATTAGATTTGCGGTTTCCACTCCAGTGCGTTTGTCCAGATTGCCTTCAATTCAGATGTGTTACAGCATAACTAATTTTTCCTATGCACTCTGTTGGATTAGCAGTGGGCATTCCCACTCATCTGCCTAGAGCAGTCCAAGTTGAACGATTTACGAGTCCTGTGGTTAAATTTCCATCGCCCCAATATGGAAAAATTGAGGAAAAGTCCGAATTTTTATACCTGATGCGGTCCAAAGAGCTGCTGTTCGTTATTCATGTAACCCGTCCAAGAGCTTTCTACTTTTTTTTCTGGATAGCAGCTTCTTGAGTTTTTTTTTCTGGAAGTATCACCTGATCTATTCTGGCCTCCTGCTTCACTTGGATAAGCAATAATGATGGAATCGGCTGAAGTATCCAGAAGTTTCCATGATTTTGCTGACAAGGCAGGCACTTCTGATCATCATTAGTGGATGCACGAAACGGCAGCGAAGGGGTGGGGCAACTGGGTCCGCTGAAATGAGGGTTAGTGGTGCACCGCATAAACGGAAGTCTCTATCCTGTTGTTGTCGCTTGTGTCCTTTCTCTCTCTCACGTTGTGGATTTAATGCGGTAATGAGCATTATTATTTTCTTTCAGCGTTCCGTCGATAACTATTCCGAGTCAATTGAGTTTTGCCCTCCTTCACTCTTCATTTTCAGCTCTTTCCACCAGAGTTCCATGCCCGACAACTTTATCAAACAAATAATCGGATCCCATAATGCTAGACGTCGTGCGGTGAGTTGTAATGCTTTCGTTCTTGTTGTGAGTGAACTCGGAGCATATCCATAGAACTGGAGTGTGTGCTGTGTTGAACGCAAGTCTTGAAATGTCTGAATAGGCGTCCATTAGGCAATGCTCGGTTGTTTGAGTTCAGCCAAACAACAACGCTGCACTTATCCAGCAGCCTTTGCACGGATTTCCCCTCGTTTCAAGAAATTAATCGGAGCCATCTTCGTAAGTATGTCACCCTACACTATTCGCTTCTCAAGTTTAAAACTTTGTAATTCCAAAAATGAAGTCTATAGGTGGTTTCCGATAAAATCCTTGTGAGATGAATGCCAGATTGAGCCTCTTCGACTTGGGCGAAATCTTGTTGCAACCGGGAAGAAATTAGATTTCCGCTAGGACACTACATCGCACTGGAGCAGCTCGTTACTTTAATCCAACCACATCTTCGAACCCCCGATCCATCACACGGCAATTTCGCAAGCTTTTCCATAAGAGAAAAAAGTGTTCAGCAAATGAAGTTCGTAGGGAAGCAATTATCTGTTGCCACCATTTAGCCTCACATCTCTTTAGCATAGGAAAGAACATCTGCTGCCAAGAACAAAGCGTTTCACAGTCCTTGCGGCTTCGATTTAGAGTTGCAAAGTTCCTTAAATTTCGTGGATATGGTGGCATCAAGTATCACACAGGGCCTAGATCATAATGAGTATAAAAAGGCATGGATTTATCATATATTATTTGCACAACTCATTCTTTTTTTGCAGAAATCGTTTACTGAAAACTTATCGACAATAGTAACAACTGACTTCGTAATTCGTCTCCTATTTTGCTGTCATCAAGAAAAGGAGTAAACCTTTATCGGATGGGATAAATTCTCCTTATTGACCTGATATTTGGCGACTTTTAACGCCTTCTGAAGAATTGAATTTTTGAGGTGTTCTCGAATCCTTCCAGGTCCCTCTCCTGGCCAAGTTGAACCTGCTGGCTTCTTGCACTGTATGAGCCACAAAAAATAATGAAAAAGTACTAGTAACACTTCCGTAATACTTCTGAGTAATGCGGATGCGGTTCATCTGCAGATGTTATTGACTATGTTGAGTATGCCACTCTCGAATATTTGGTACAGCTGTGTGTGAAGAAAGCAAAAATAAGACGGGCCTAAGCAAACGCAATTAACTTCATTATCGAACCTTCACAAATGACAGCTCTCCTTAGCAATGCTATTATTTTCCATGGATGCTAGCGAAGGCGCCTTAGGAAGCAAATCTCTACTGAGTATCTCTCGGAGTGATGGTTCCGAGTAAGAAGTGCGTCTTTTCGAGGGCATATTGCGCCCCACTTATGGTTTAGATTAGCAGTTATGCGCATGCACATATGTTTCCGAGCTTTTCGAGCAGTTTTTCCGTGCTAAAAAAATATTGCAATGTTCTCTACTTTAATGGGCAAATCGGAGGATTTAAAGGAATTTTCCACATCATGTAAACAGCTTTCTTACTAGACAAGAAACGAGGCGACTACCAGTAGTTCGAGGACCTAAAACATCTTGAAAACATTGAACGCGTAGTGTCAGGGAGCTACTAAAAGGTTCTAAAGGTTGGCCGAAATATGGAGTTTTAAAACCAAAGATTGAGATTTCGCATTTCACTAGATACCATTCAAATTACCCTACATATTCAGACTACCCTATTAATTTGTGAATGGAAAGGCTTCATTCGTTAAGCTATCCATTTAGAGAGCTCCGAAATGTATTATTAGCCACGACAACAACACAATTAAGCAGTAAATTATGGCTTGCTTCGGACCATCTTTCAAGCAAAAGGAATAGAACCATTGAAATGCGTTGGTCGCAACGCCAGTTTGGCTGAAGTGTCACCGAAGTTTCCTGTGTTTCTGGGATTGACTTTTCTCGTAGCATCGATGTTAGACATAGTGAGTCGTGGATGTCAGTAATATTGGCACTGGAGTTATCAGATAGTGTTGTCAAGTAATAATATGTATTAATAATGTTGTTATTAACGTTACTAACATATTTGTATAACATTAGCGATGTTAATGTAGTTGTTAACAATATTAGTGACAAAATATGAACAAAACGAAATGCCTACCAATCTTATTAACTCATAACAAGTCTTTTTTATCGAGGATTTTCTAAAAAAAAAAACAAATCAATATTTTCTGTTTTGTCAATAGGCATTTTACGCAGATGTTTGAGCTAGTGATCTTTGACAAATTTTTGAGTTATCCAAAGCACAAGAAAGCTCGGCTATTCAAATGCATCCAGAATTATCCGAAAACCTCAGAGAACCTCCTATCAAAAACAAAAAAGTGTTAAAAACAGATAATCTGGATGATCTTGCTTGGAATTGGAACCACGCCGAAACAGCTACAGTCCTTGTCGAAAAGATAGATGGATAGTGCGTGCGATTTCACAGCGCCGCGGCTGCAGAATCGCGGCGGGACCCACCACCCCTCACTCGACCCACCACCTCTCACTTGGAGTATGCTCTCCTCGCATCTCTTGTCCAGGTCCCGCCACGATTCTGCAGTCACGGGACATGTTTATCTTTTCGAGAAGGACTGCATGTGCGTGACTCCAGTATAACTTTGTGTCTTTTACTCGATCTTTCAAAATTCGATTTGGAATCAACTAATCAAATTTTTCAAGGATTGTCTCTAAAAACACACTGAAATAAATGGACAAAAAACTAATAAATAACTAAATGAACAATCAACTAAATAAACGAAAAAATTAATGTAAGCATTAGTAAACAACATCAAATAGAGCTGTGTGAGGAAATACTTATAACTACAACGACAACTTTTAGTAAGAGTTAACTTACAACTAACACAGACGTAATTTGTGCAGAAATAGGTAATTGAGTCAATACTACAAATGAATACGAATCCCGAGTTAAATTTCAGCACGGTGTCCCTGATCTACGATGGAACGACCACCTGGCAGCTCAAGCACAAGCATGGGCAGAACGAGTGGCCAGACAAGCACATATCTCCTATAAAGAGCTCAGTGGAATCGGGGAGAATATCACATTCTTCCCACGTGATTTGGACCCTGAAGCAAGTTTGTGTTGGCTTTTTTTCCTAGCTTTTACGCCTTAGTCTTTCACGTGAACTTATTCGAAGGCTTAGTAAGACAATTCACGACGAAATGAAGTCGACATATTAACATCTCTCTTTCCGATTGTTCGCGTCATTTCAGTAGAAAGTTTCCGGATTCTACTAATTGGCTGGTGAAAAGTAGTGCACTTTTGCAAATTGAAATTCCTTAGCAAATGAAACTGGGAAATAATGAAATCGGCTTTAGCAAACTTTTTTCTGCAGACCTTTAATGAATTTCACCGGCTTTATCCGCTATCTCTGCAAATGAAGTCTCTCCAGGAGAATGTTTCCATCTCAAGGTGACTTTAACTCTAATTGGAGAATTTCTACGCTGCTGAATTGGCAAAGAAGCTGCACGTGTTTCATGCACGAGAATGAGCAGAACGGCACGATGGTGTTCGGCATTGTAGTAAAAACTGACCAAGAGGATTATCGGTCAGTTACTACCCGCAAGCGTCAGGCCCCTCCAAGACCGGGTAGAGAAAGCCGCTGTTCCCGGTTTTTTCTTCCTAGGGAGGACAGGTCACCTTTGACCTTGGATGACTAATAAGGTACGTACTAGAGTTAGTTAGGGGATCTTTTGAGTCACGTTTGGCTGTTTCTTCCCATGTTCATAAAGAAAAATTGGCCTGACGCTAAGCATGCAAATGGTAAGTGTCCATGGACAGACCAAGAACCATTCTGAGTGTGGCCTAGAATCTTTCGACTAGATAATCGAATTGGTTTCCAGTGTTGTTGCATATGGATTTATCCTCCATTCAAAAGCGCTGCTCGAACGCACACGTTCCACGTACTCCCACGTGATTTCCGGGACGTTTTAACATGCCAGGCAGCTAAAGATCATCGCGACTAACAAGTCAAAATGCACGCGAATCCGGAGCCGTTCCATGCTCTCCATATAGCAATACCACAGTGGTAACTGTTTTCTGGTGGTGCCTATGCAACCTTACCAAGTGCCTAAGCTCACAGCTTGACATGATCTCGTGACGGATTGAATTGTGTAGAGCACACTGCATGTAGGAGAAAAGAAGAATCATAGGGGCTCACTACTACCCCCGTAGCAATCGGTTACACATACAGGGAACTTCAAACCGTCGTAGACAAGGGCAGGGACCGCGGAGCGGGCACTCTGGTTGTCTGGGGGCTGCTGGGCAGAGACACGGAGGAGAACCGCGCCGCGATCCCGGCCCTTGTCCACGACCGTTTGGAGTTCACTGTAGCTGAGGTCCATTATTAAATTTCCGCAAACGAGTTTTGAGATGTTCGTTAGGCACAATTCCTGTCAGACATCTAATAGGATATGTTCAAAACTCTGGAAACCAAATGCATGTTCCTGAAAAGATGTGCAAGAAAGTGACACCTGAATGGAGTTCGCCCCATCACTTCTCCATTTCATTTTCATCCATCCACAGTTGTTTGTCATATGCTGATTTTACTTCACACAGTTCTTTCAAAGTGAAAAAGATCAAGTCTCGATGTGTATACATGCAGAATTTAGAAGTTTTTTTTTCCGCAGATGGAATAGGAAATTTCGAACCTTTCAAGAGATGCTATAGGTACTGGCATGCTTAGTTACTATACGACCGTTTGCAGTAGTCGAGCACTGGTACGAAGAACACGAAAAATATGAATACGAGACGCCTGGCTGGCAATGTGGAACCAATTACTTTACACAAGTCATTTGGAGAGAAACGGAAGAGGTATGAATTAATTTTCTGCGACTGATATTTTATGCAGCGTCGCATGTGCTCAAATAATTAAAAACTAGCCACTATTATAGCTCAAATTTGCTTCGAGTTGACAAATTCTGCAGTTGCTCCTGAATTCCTGAAAAAGTCAACTAGTGGGGCAGGATCAGTCATGTGCAGGTGCTATTTTCGGCACTGGTATGCTCAGATTTATCAGAGTAACATTACGAGCTGGTAACCTGGTAGTTTTCCTACTGCTGCTGGATTACGTCCGTTCATCCAATGAGGTCCCGTTACAAAACTGGACGTGATCAGCCTAAAAGGGAAGAGGGCGACCTAGAATTTGGTAAATAAAATTAAATATGAAATCGAACTATAGAAAATACTTTGAAAATATTGATCATAGCAATTGGTCAAATAGACCTGGAAATTTTTGCTTTGCGATAATAGTTATTCCTTCATTTTTTTCTGCCCTTGCGGCACCCCGTATAAATTTTACGTTGATAGTGGCTATCTACACATACTACACTCCAAACGCTCGTAGACAAGGGCCGGGACCGCGGCGCCGGCACTCTTGTTGTCTGCTGCACCGAGGCAGCGGGCCTGCTGGGCAGAGACATGGAGAAAAACCGCGCCGCGGTCCCGGCCCTTGTGTGCGACCGTTTGGAGTTCACTGTTTGATACCGATTGTAGACAATATAGGGGATTCAATTAGTGACTGGTTTTGGCATGCAGTGAGAGATTTCGCTTATCATAGAAACATAGGAATTGTTCCTTTCTCAAAGAAAGGCTGTGGATAACCCTCATTCCAGCTAAAACCTGTAATAGTGTTGGTACCTCACATGGCTGACTTGGTTTCCCGTTTTTCTATCCATATCTAAGCTCTTTCGACTCCAGTTCGGGAATATGTACATTGACTGAATGAGATTTATTCTATAAAAGGATTGCTAATTAACAGTCTCTGCCATCTCTGCCGTCGCAGTCGTTTCTATCTCGGCTGTCGCTGTGGCGGTGGTGTCTGTGGTGTTTTCTATGATGGCGTCTCCCGGTATAGAAGGGATTCGAGAGCAGTGGGTCCCACCCATAGTGGGGCCATCGCCAGCCGCCGGTTAACCCTCCAGGAACGTCTGGAAATATTTCAAATAATGTAGCTTTCCAAGGGGTTTTTGTTCGATAAATCTGTACACTCTAGCCCTAGAATATCCTTACAAAAGTAGTTTGGGTGGAGGTGATGACGATATCTTGGTCCATCGAAGACATCCAGAAATGCTCCGTAGTCGCGTCCAGGGCGAACATTTGACACGGGGGCACTGAATTCGCGTCTATGATTGACTCATTTGGAATCGTAGGTATGAGTGCACCAACTCATTGTACACCGGTGGGAGGTAGACTGGGAGCGGTTGAATAGGCGAAGCTTGGTTTATAGGGTAAGGTTGCTCTTGTGCGGGTGGAACACCATAAGTTGGCATTGCCACCACAGCTGATAGCGTTGACAGTGCCACCAACGAGAGGAACATCCTGAAATTTTGTGAAATAATCCGTGTGGTGGTTCAAAAGAGGTGGATATTAAAACTACTTTCTAGGAAGGTCTGTATAGAAAGAGCTTGTGTATGCACGGATCGGATTCTCTTTTGGCACTTTTTATAGCTCTTTATAGGGTGTTTTGTCTGATTTTGCTATCACAATGAGGTGTCACCCACCACAAACATCCTTTTAGGCTAAGTCGATGCCTCGTCAGAAAGCGCCACGTCGAATGTTGTCATTCCTGGAAAATTGATGGCATTATGCACAACATTAATATGATCTGATTAATGTGTGCAGTCCATGAATTTGTGACTACTTCTGTCCTTTAGTTTAAAAAAACAGAAAAAATAAAAAGCAAAAAATGCTCCTGCAGCTGCTCAACCACAAGTCTTTCTGCCTTTTTCTTAAATACAAGAAAAAATAAACTGATAACTCAATACTCGGCAGAATTTAAAATCACTCAAAACTTTTCTTTCTAATCTGTTTCCCTCTCAATGAGGATTCCTGAAACCGTGACGTCATCATACCCTATTTGACAGTCCACTTCCGTAGCTGCGAAACGCTTACTTTTTTCCTGTAACTTCATTTTTCTCACTTGTGTTCGTAGCAATAAATCACTATGTGAAAATCTGAAGAAAAATCACTACCAATTCTTCTTCAGAATCGTCAATCATGGATCATCGACGATGGTGTTCTCACCTAGAGTCATTAATAAAATCTTGGAAACTCAAAACAGTAAAATTTAGGTCGGTATTGGACGAGCTTTTGTGGAACAGGATGCTGCTGAAAACCAGAATAACAAGACTCCACGAAGGTTAGCGATTTTTTTTGAAAAAAAAAAACATCTACCAGACGTGGTCCTTGTCATTCTCCTATCTCTTCAATGCTATCTAATGCTGCAGTGTACGAGCCCTGTATATGAAAATTTTTCTTCACTCGTAGTAATGTCCGCTGCTGAATGGCTCATTATACGAAGGCTCTTAAGATAATTCCTCTTTCATCATTATGGATAGAATATTTTTCTTACAACCCTAAATTTCAAACCTCTCCTTTAAGCATCTCCAGACATATTCAACCCAGAATCATCTTCCGTTTTTTCCTTCTGAATTGCATGTTTTATTGGGACAGTAACAGAACACATTAGAGATGCAGCCTAAGAACTTTGTTTCATATGCGTATTTCAAAATTGCAGATTTCAAATCCAAGCCTAATTTCAGTACCGGTAAATTGGCAACACCAGGAGATCAGGTGATCGTAGCATTCTATCGCCCAGCCGGCAATAATAACCGTGCAGGACAATTCGCTGTGAACGTGCTGAAGCCTCTGAGAAGAGATGAATCCGTTGCCGAATGAACATATAGCTTTGTAATAATTTCTTTAATAAACATGGACGCTTTCATGTGCATATTACAGAGCTATTTCACAGCTTCTAGATATCAAGTAAAAAGGAAGGGGATTATTAAAATGATTGAATTGTCTATTGTATTAACATACGATATGTAAATAAATTATGTTTTATTGACCCAAACACCATAATTATTGTTGTCCACAACAAATCAACGCATACACAAAAACCTAATCTCAGCAAACAACAAATAAATACACTAGAGAATAGAAAACAAAGGCGACTGATGATGAACAAAGCACTCGTTAACAACAACACGCACAGTGGCGGCGCAAACCTTAGTATGAATGTGAGTGCTAGAGAGCGTTACGGTTTGGCGGTATTCACTCATTGTTGTTCGTTCGACCTGTCGAGCTGGTCCACTGGCTTAGGCAGGCATTTCAAATTGACGGTTTGATTGAAGGACTGCAAATAGGAACTATGTCAGTAGGGTGCTTGAAATTCATATTGAAGCAAAAACCACTGTATGAACATTAAACTCCTTTAGGACAAAATAGGAGGACTTTAGTCGGTGTTCCCTAGATTCACAAATTCATGAGGTTTATACCGATTTCTCAGCAATTTTTCATTTACAAGCATCCACGGGAGAGGATAGACGGCTTGCCCCTATATCGGCTCTACAAATGAGCTCAAAAATTACGTGAAAGGTAGTGGACTTTAGTTCTGTTGAGATTTCGGGTAGTTCTATAATTTGAATATCTTTCGAGTCGAGCACCCACATCCTCAATTTCAGAGGATTGCGTAGAGAAATGTTACGGTTTGGCGGTCACTCATTTGTGATTTGGATTATGTAAAGAATTAAGAGTTGTGTAGGGAGTATCAAGAAAATGAAAGTAAACGCTTAGTGCATCCTCATGAAGATTTTTCAAAACTTGCCAGGACTTCTGAGACATCAACATTTCTATTACATACATACGTAAGCGACAATCGTGCATGTGATCACCCTTGTAGAAAATTATATTTTTCAGTAGCAATTTTACAACAGTTTAGTCAATGATGACATTTATGATAAATTGTACCGAGAATTCGAAGAAATCGCAAAGTAGAAATCATTTTTACACGCGAAATGAGGATTAAGAAGAGACTATTCGTTTTGTGATCTTTTTCTAAACAAGCGACATTACCAAGTAAGATTTCACATAAGAGCAGCCGATTTTGCACACCGAAAATAGCTTTTTTGAGACTAGCGATCATTTCGTTCCAAATAAATCCTCAGAGTTGCAGTTTTGAGTTCAAATTCTAGAGAAAACTTCGAATGATTCGAAAGTAAATTCTAGTTCAAAACAACATTTTGTGGAAGGGTGAGAAAAACTATCGGATTTGATCCTAAAGTTTCAGTTAACTCTCAAAAACTACGGAATTACCAACAGAAACCATATTATAGTAACGAAGTAGAACTATCCCGGATTTATATTGTTAACTTTATTTGAAAAAATCCAAATACGTATGTAAAGAAGAAAGTTATATAGCTAACTCCAGAGAACGCTGAATCCAAAAGTAGGAACCGATAATCTGATTTTCTACCAATGAGGAAGAAGTCTGTGCTCCATTCAAAGGGCAGCACTCTCAACACTTAGATGCCAAAACAAGGAAGTTCGAGCCAGTACGACCAAATTCATTTCCGCTACGGGATTCAATGAATAATTGGATTGATGCTCAAGCCCCCGAGAAAATACAATTTTCTAAGAAAAACAAGCAACTCTATCTACCGAAAAATAATGGAAAATAGCCCTTTATATATGTAAGATTCACCTCTGGTAACGTAGAGATAGAAGAAATCTGCATATAGAACAGTCTGGACGATACCGGCTACTACAGCGATGGGATCGAAGAAATTCTCCGTGTAGTACCTGAACGGATAACAGCATAGGATGTGTTGTGGACGACATGAATAGAATAAGAATATGAACTATTTATAATAAGAATACGTATCTTTCTCGATATGCGCTTTTCGTTGATCAAAAAATTAACACTGCTAAGAAGACCTATATTTCTAAAAGCTTAAGCTAGACCGCAACAATACAGCCATCGTAGCTATGGTGTATCATTGTGGAAATAATTCCCAAGTAAATAACTGAATAGCACATTCAATGTCTCTCAAGAAAATTTACGTTGAACATTTCCTGTTACACGCATAAAAACTCAATATATTTCGACCCCCCCCCCCCTCTACTCATGTAGCGCTCTAATTAGAGTTGAGAATTCTCTTCCCAAATCACAATGTTACAGTAAAATTACAATAGCAAAGAAAATCTCATGACTTGAGGAATATTTCAGGAATACTATAGAAACTACATTGGATACGTCCAAAAAACCGGAATGATCTGAAGAAAGACAAACCTGAAGATCCAGTTCACAATGTAGAGGGCTCTGTAAGATCCGAGGGCGAACAAGTAGTGTGCAGTGATTGTCTCAGCATTTCCGGTACGAGACAACATGAACAATTGTGGCATGATAGCAACGGATTCGAGGTAGATGGAGAAAGTCCACATCACCTTGAAAGTAACAAATAAAAATAACATCAGCTACAAAACTAATAAACAAGTAGTCAGCCTTAAAGTTTGGGTGTTCTTAGCACTAGAATCAATGGAATAAACCTCACTATTACAACTGAATACATAGACACAGGTGATCGAATTGTGACCTCGAGTGTCACATAATAAGAGTGGACTAGGTTATGCAAGAAAATTACTTAATTTTCAAAATGGAAGGGCGTAAAAAAAGGCAAATAATGAAAAGATAAGGGGTCAAGACCCAGGATGGAAAGCACATAAAACCTCTAGCTTCAGTCGCCCAGGAAATATGAAGGAATAGCTCTTTTCAGCAAAGCACAGGAACAAATACCAAAGAGAAGAAAAACCGATTATACCAACCTCCATTACGGTAAACTCGTGATTGATGAGAAGAGCCAGGATGGCAGCTGGGATAACGAGGAATTCGATGCGTAACGAGTCATTGTTCCTGGAAAACATGTACTCAATAAGTACTGCTAGAATATTCTTAGTGGAATGAACAACATTCGTAAATTTAGGGCTACATGTAGTGACGTTATAAGATAAAAATAATGTTGAACAATAGTCATCAGAAACCAGAGACATGGATAGCCGAGAATGTTTCATGGGCTTGTTCAGGACAGGACCTTCTTGCCAACTTCAACGATATCGCACTTACAGCCAACTAGCATAGATGGGCAGCTACAGAAAGCGCGTAAGCGTAGGCCTGCATCACCGAACTTTTCTACGTGCAATAGGTTGGAAAAATGAAAATGTCAGAAAAAAAAAACGTGGCTCGTACTTCCATCACTGCTAGCACTTTCCATTGAAAAAAAACTTGCAAGCGATTTCAAAAATGAGTAATTTCAAGTACTTGGTGCTGTCATATGTACTGCTAGTGCTTCAAGGCAATTTATGGTACGCGCGCACGTCACTCACGCATCAGACGCATGCATCTATTTGCGAAGGATTCTCCATGAAGAGCGGCCGACGCGGCATGAACATCCTCAATAGAAAGAAGGCGCGGATGCTGAGACTCCGCAAGTGCGTCTAAACTGCGTCAGGGCTGCAACTGTAACTGTATTTATAGCCTATCCTTTATCAGATGCCGTACGCGCCTCGAACGCATGCATCCAATATAAAACGGTCGTTTACAAAAAGATCAATTTTTAAACTTGATGCCCACTGAATCCGTACAAGCCTACTGCAAATTCGTGATACATATGTACATGTATTGTTTATCCGACTTTAAAGTTAGCTCGCCCTCAAAAACTATGAATTTCAAAGCTGGTAACTTAAGTAAATGTAAAACCGGTATGTGACGGCACAAATAAAAACCACTCATAAAACAACACCATTATTCACGAGCGACATACAGTGAATTCCCCTTTTACAACACTACAGACGTTCAGTGACTAATGTATGCTCATCGTTGCAGAACTAATTTTCCTCTGAGGTTCGATTAAACCAGCGAGAATGGCTGACGGATAATAAGGTGGAGGCAAACGATAACAATTGAATTGCTTAAATCAAAAATAACCAGAGAGGAAGAGAAACAAACTGACCTGTCATAAGTAGCTTTGAATTTCACCCACATCAGATAAACTGTTCCGATGGAAGTTGCAAGGAAGAACACCTAAATGATGGGTGAACAAATCCCATGAGAATTAGAGCAGTAGAGTAAAAATTAATAATCTTCTGCAATAATGTAAATTACTGAGAGCTTACCTTCATTACAGAGTTGTAAACCGAGATGAAATTAGTAAACAAATCCAAATATCGAGATATAAATACGATGGCAAACAGTACTTGAGATCGACCAGACAACCCTCAAATGAAAAGGAATTTAAAAAATTGAATAAGTGGAAACATTTCCTCCAACCCTACCTTCACAACTCCTTGACCTCCATATTTTGTGAAGAAGGATAACAATGGCGACTAAATGGGCCAAATCAGCGGATAGTCGAAAGATGTTCATCGTCGCCACCCAAGTACTGCAAAGAAATTTCAACGTTCATAAGAGTAATTATTGTAGTACGCCTCAAAAGCCAGAAAAAAACCAGTCAAAGTGAGAAGTAGCGGCATTTAGTAAGTACGAGGAAACGACTCGAATCAACATGTATACCATCAGCTAAGATAGAAGTTTGTCAACAAGAGATAAACACTAGCAAGTAATCATGATAACATCATCTCAGAGCCACAACAAAAGAAATCTGGACGTCTTTTAATTGGAGGATTGTTCACGGCCACGTCACCGCAGTGGTGGAACTGGAACCGGCGCAGACGCGCTGCTACCGACGGGAATTTGCTTTGTCATTGGAGCAGCTTATCTTGGATTTGGTCGAAATTTCAATATTTGTTGTAATAGCAGCGTTGATTATTATTTGGTGACAACGCAAGGATTCGTTAGGAACTAATGGTATTATTATGAAAAAATTGTGTTTATTCTGAATTTCATGTTTGTTCCTTGTGTTTGTAGGATGGTTCCGATGTCTGCCTACTGAGAAGTAAATAATTGCTGTATATTTCCATAGAATTAAAATATGAGAGCAATTGTAAGTGCAGTGACAATGCAAGTCTTGTAGAATAGTTCACGTGCAGCTGCTGTGATAGCTGACTGATATGGGATGTCAATAGCACAAATCAGAGAGCGGTCTATGGGGTCTAAGAATTGGCAGGACGTGTTTTTCTCTTGTTTGCAGTAGTGGGTACATGACAAAATTAGCAGTATTAGGACTTCTCAGCACTTGTTCGCTATTGCATCCGGTAGATCTCGCTTCTTCCGAAAACTCCTTCCCCCTCTCCCACCCCCCCCCCTTCCTTTTTTTCCCACCCTCCTCCAGCTATCACCTGAGAGCATTTCTATACCGAGCAGTGACCAAGCACTTTAGACCTAACACACTGGTCCTCAAATGAAAATTCTTCAAGGAGTAAGAGGATGAAGCGAATGGTGACGTAGATGATATCTCTACCCACCTTTCATGAAATGTACAGGGACGTACAGGATATAGAGAACTCTATTTATCTGGAGCCAGTCGCTGGGCTTGCACCGAAGGATTAGCCGAGAACGAGAATGCTGGTAGAAGAGGAATATGTGGAGGCGCAGACGATCAGAGTGCCACAACGCAGGTGATGTGGCGCGTGCGAGAGGGCCCGAACCACTGGAATCTGCCATGTATTAGAATGGATTCAAACTAGTCAGCGTCAATATTTCGGATAATTTCAATTTTCGGTCTACCTTCATCAATCGGCATCATGGGTACGTATACGCCCTCTAATTCCTTTAATGTTACGTTTTTCCATTGGCACAAAATTCGATCGGTTAGAGTGATGACCATTCAAAATTGGAGCTTGAATGGTTATCTCACCGAGATATGCATCTGTCTGCAATGTATGTGTCAGCTTCACCTATCCATTAACTTCCTTCTTTCATTATAGTGAACTACAGTGGCGAAATGGAGCAAACACTGTTTTTCAGTTCTCGCTATCTCATAGATTACACTTTGCATTGCTGTTTGACCACATAAGTGATATAGGTTGGCGAACCTGCGGCGCGAACAGCTGCAGTTTACATCCAGGTTATCGGGTCAGAGCTGAATCGTACTGGAAGATTATCACGCTCTGGAATCAGAGGGACCCTCGTAGTGAAGACGACTTTGTCACATTGCAAAAGAAGGTGCTTGTCCTGGTACAGATTAGCAGGTGTCCTACAACATTAGCCGTAAAACTGAACATAAGCTGGGCACAGCCTCCATTTTCCATGAAGCAAGCATTGTAGGAGGACATATTAAGTTAACCTAATCCTGGACCGATAGCTAGCTTCGATAGCTCTCTTTATAAGCTGTTTCGCTGCACCAAAGCAAAAAATCGAGTTTGTTTTAGAAGTGAAAACTCACCGGCTCTAAAACTCTCAGGATTGAGGGTTGAACAGTTTCCGAAAATATGCCAAATTAGAGATTCTGCTCTCTCCGTATTTTTTTTTTGGCACTGTAGTAGTAACTGCCGTTCAGGTAAGGCGTCCATGAACATCTTTTCCACTTCACAAAATTTTTATAGAACACTTTGGAGAAGCTGATGGAGGTCTTAGTAAAATAGTTATGGTAATCAATTGAAATACGGAAATGCTTGATCAAGATCTATTCAACGACTTAGATAAGAAGTGTTTAGGTAAGGTGTCTTTTGCTTGGGGCATTTACTAATTTAGTGCTTAGCCTCCCCTCTAGCCAATAGTGGTGACCTCGCGGGGCGGTTCTGTGTGGCTTTCTGCGTCTCTCCATGACATAGCACGCTGCTACACTATAGAAGGATGTATGCTAGCAATAAATATACAGCAATTTTGGAAATCAATCCAATTATCTCGTCGATGAATTCCAGACCAATCTCAGGATTTGGTTTCACGTAAAATCTAAGGGTACTTTAAAAATGACAGAGCAATAGCCAGCCCACGTTTCTATGATTGAATTTGTGAAGGCTTTAAAAGCAGTAGTTTTCTATTTTCATGTATGGTCAGGAGCTTCGGGAAATAGGCTGGATGCAAGCAAATTATTGTTGCCAGAGAGATCTTCTAATTGAAGGCCATGATGGTGATGCGATTTCGTAAAGCATTTTTAGTATTCTTGAATTTACTGCTTCCTCTCAATAAGTAGTAAAATCCATAAAAATAAAACCAAGATGACATATTGGTCTTATATGCAAACATTTGAGACCGTGTTTCCAATTTGAAGATACGTTTGCTGTTATAACATGCTGTTAGCCGCTGTCGCAGCCTGTACATAACGGATCAGACGTCGGCGCAGTTTTACAAAAAATGGCTCGATAAGATTTCGGGTAAGTGCTGTGAACGCATTTTGCAAAAACAGAAAGTGATGAACTCATCAGTCATTACAATTCCAATTGGAATCTGGCCGTTTTGACGTAAATGTATCAAAGCCTTGAGAAATTCACTTTTTATACGCTCATTACCGACTTTTTCGGATGTCCTTAACATACTTGATTGAACGACGTTTGAGAAATGAACCTTCCGAAGTTTTGAACTCGTCGTCAAACTGCCCGCCATGACAGAAACGTGAGCTGCTTCAATGTTTAACATTTTTGTTTGAGAAGTGATTATCATTGTGAGGCTACTTGTTTATTCGACTGGAAGAAAGAGAGAGATAAAAGCACTGATAACAATCCTTCGCTTCACAGCGGTTTCTTCGCCACTTTTCGATTTTCTCCATTCAAATAGCTGAAGTTTGCTACATTATATAAAAATGTTTCTTCCTACATATATCAAAGCAATATTGACATTCTCTGCAGGTTGTTGTTCCAATAGCTTTTTATTTTGTTTACAAACGTCCGCTTTTTCCGCGTAGTAATTATTCGCAAACTCACATTGTACTTGCTTCGGTTAATTTTGAATGGCTTGTGAAATGGGTTACGGTTCCAGGAAATGCGTTTAAGGACATATCTTCTAATAGCCTTAGCCGTATTTTTGGTAACTGGCGCCGATGCTGCTAGGGATCGCAAGAAGAACAAAAACCGCCACCGAGATAACGAAAACGCAGAAGATGAGGAAGAAGGTACTCTCCAACAGTTTTTGAATGGGAAAAAATTAAACATAGTGACCACAATTATTGTTCTATTGTTCTAAGTGAACTTTTTTTATTGTTCATGAAAAAAAAACTTCATCAGGACCAAAATCCGGCGGCTTCTTTGGGCAAAGTGAGGAGCGGCGCAGGGAAAAGGAAATGAAGGAAAGAGGTAATGTCACAATGTCTCCGAAACTATGTATTATATTTAGATCCATTAACTCTAGAACTCTGGTGAGGCTCGAGACTGAGTCGTATTTGGCTTCTCCTCAATTATCTAAATATTTTTCAAATGCATTTTCATCCCGGAGACCCACCTTCAGTTTTATAGAGAGTATGCTGGAAAAGAAGGAAAAAGAAAAGGAAGAAGAAAGCAGCGAGGAAAAAGACGATAAGGATAAGGAAAAGAACGGCACCGCGTCAGAAATTGAAATACCTCGGGTGAGCAGCAGATTTCTTCCTACGTATCTATGTATATATGCACCTTAGTATGCTGGGACAGTTCTCTGGAGAAGCCCAATTTTTTTCTCCTTCATTCTTTTTCTTTTCAGTACAAAACATGTCAGCATATCATTTCTGTTACTTTGGAGCGAGTTGCATCCATCATGACGGAAAATTACGCAGCGTTCTTATTGTACAACTTTTAAAAATAACCTATAGAGCCAGCTAATCCTTCGTTCACAAAGAAATCTTCTGCCATGAGCACGAGCGCGGACGAGTTGACGTGGAGGGCCGAAAGTGTGCTCCCAAGCACCAATCGTAGCATATTGACCCCGCCCATCTTTGCCTGTGCCTATTCTACATAATGCATTTTTTGAGAATTTTTCTTCCAATTTATTGTTCAGAAGGCATAAAATGACTTCTATCCAGGACCGCGACTCTTTTTCAGAGAATGCGCAGAAACCTCGAACTTAGCCGAGCAAAAGAGTTGAATGACGGCAAACCCCTTGATTGGAAATCAACGCGTGATTCAGCGCATGAGAAGCACCAGGTGAGGACTAGTGATCCCATTTTCTTTTCTGATAGGACAGTTTAGCGCCATTGTTCTAAACTCTATTTCGTTCATACTATATTCTATTTAATTATCTCCTTCGGTTCAGTGATTATTGTTGAGGAAAGACGAAATATAAATCAGCGCGCGGATGCATAATCGAGACTGCCCATGGTAAACATGTTAACGTACCCAAGCTTAACATTTACCTTGCACACACTAATATATTTACCCAAACGTGACGTTGCCTATACCCAGCTGCTACCCATAGTCATATTCACGGGCATGAGTTCACTCATCGCTCTAATGATGCCAATCCACTTGTGTGAAGACATTTTGATGAGTAGCAGGTTATGAATTACCCTGGGGTGTTTCCGCATCTCCCCCGAGTAGTCTCAATGGTGCATGTCGGCCCAGTTTTTCGGCTACATTTCGGTATCTTATCGTTGGTGCTTTTCCTCAAAAATATATTGACGCTGACATTGATCGATATATGGATCAAAGTACAATATTGTTACTTTGAATAGCCAGCTTACAGGGGAACGTTAGAGGAGGGTTATCTAATCTGAAAGTGAAAAAAAGGTGGTGCACCAAAGAAGCGAGACAGGAATAAATAGAAACCATCGACTATTCCTTACCAATACGGTGTAGTGTGTCCTGCAATGGCATAGGACTGTTTGTAGGTTGTCATGCTTCCGGAAACATTAACCGATCCTGCACATTCTCTGAAATTTTTCTCCTCCTTGCATATCAGCGCAAGCGGTGTGTGTTATTCTCGATGCAATTTCATTTACTGCAGAGAATGCGCAGAACACACGAACTTATCAAGGCAAAAGAAATAAACGACGGAGAAGTGAAGCCCGTCGATAAGAAGCCAACTCAAGAACAATATCAGGTGAAAACTGCAGGTCTAATTTGGTTCTCGAATAGCGCGGAAAAAATCCTTCTCTCACAATGCGCCATCTATGTATGTTGATTTTACTTCTTTTATATTCTTCATTGAAAAAAAAACACAGAAAGCATAGTGCACAGAGGGTGGTTTAACAGAATCATTTTTTTAAATGTGTGGCTCAGTTGGCAGCGGAAGAAGGATTTAAATGGTTTGCTGAGTAGGTTAGTAGGCAATGTTGAAAGAGCTTAGGTGGAGCTTTCAACTCTTTGTTCTACGGCCTTTGTATGGCACCTAGAAATTCAGAATTTTAGTTGAAATTCATTCGGGAATTCTTGCAATTTTCATTTACCCAGAGGTTTCGTAAAACCCTCGGTCTTTTCAAAGCAGCTGAACCATGGGAAACTAAAACTTGTCTTTGAGAAACGAAGTAAATGAATGTATTAAAGGATAGCCACAAACTTACATGCTTTGTATATGATACTGAAAATGATGCGTTCAAAACCAGTAAATGGTTCTACGGCTCTAGATTCTTTGCCGCTCTAGACCTGCGAGCGGTTTTAGCAAGCGATCATATGTTTATGTACACATGTAGTACGTAGCTTTTAAAGGAAAATAGATTATTAGATTCTCTAAAAACTCACGAATGTACATATTTTTGAACCAGGAGGATTTTTGCGCCTGATGTCGCCATATCAGGAAGTGTCTCCTTAGGCTAGCAATAATACGATTTGCTTATTTAAAAATGTCTAAATAGGTTGATGGACCACGGTGAGAGTTTTGGTAGATCCTTGCAAAAAACTGGCGAGTAATACTTAGTAAGGCCAAGATAACTTGAATAGCCTTGGCAGTGCTTTTTGCCAACTTCCACTGACTCTGTTCCTCATCCAGAATTCCAGCGCGATTGTTCGAGTTTCAATTAACTCTTCTTGCAATTCCCATTTGCTCAGAGACTGCGTAGAACACTCGAACTGATCAAGTCAAAAGAGCTGAACGACGGAGAAGTGAAGCCCGTCGATAAGAAACCAACTCAAGAACAGTCGTACCATCATCAGGTGAAAATTGTGAATCCATTTTATCTACAGCGCCATCTCAGTGTTTCCTAGGACTTTTTTTTTGCGTGAAATCTCAGTAAATACGTAGTCTTTGACTGAGAGCATCCTCCTGGCAACCATATATAATCTACTGCAGAGAATGAGAATGCGTAGGACACTAGAACTATCCAAAGCACAAGAACTGAACGACGGAGAAGTGAAGCCCGTCGAGAAGCGACCTACCCAAGAGCAATATCAGGTGAAAACAACTATAAGTATGTTACATTTGTCCCTGGATTTGTATGTAGTAATCCGTCAGACATGTTCTCCTACATGTGTGGCTGGAAAGCAGCGAACCAGTTTAAAGTGACGGTTATTCTCAAAAGAAGAAGAAAAGACAAATCATTAGTGGAACAAAACTATTTCAGTAGTCCTTGGGGCTTCCGAGGGATACTTCAGAATTTAGATCTATGGATAACAACAGCACTAGCTGATGGGTAGCAATGCTTCAAAAATGAATTAGAAAAGTCGGGAAGATCTTACTCGAAAGTGGGACAGAATTACCTTTCACGAAGAAACACATGGATATGGACTACTCGGTAGACGGAGGAGCATTCTTCTGGCAATAATAATTTACTGCAGAGAATGCGTAGAACCCTCGAACTATCCAAAGCACAAGAGCTGAACGACGGAGAAGTGAAGCCCGTCGAGAAAAGACCAACTCAGGAACAGTACCAGGTGAAAAAATACAGCTAATCCGAAATACTTCTCAGTTTTCGGGATTCTCACAGCTCTCAAAACTTATGCTCTTCAGTGAGTGGGACTATAAGCGGCCGAGTCCGAAGCAGGATTATTCTAAAAGGGGGGACTGAAACATTGTAGAGCAAAGTTATCCTAGAGATCCCTAGCCATAGCTTGAAGACAAGAATTTATAAGGATGCTGCTGTTGGAAGAATATGAATGTCCATGTAAGAAGGGACAGGGAAAATGAAAAAAAGTGCCCAGAACTAAAAAAGAATGACTTCTCCTGCCAGCATATGAATGGTCGAGGTATTGAGCTTGATCCTTGCAAATTTTACTTACTGCAGAGAATACGTAGAACCTTGGAACTTAGCAAAGCACAAGAGCTGAACGACGGTGAAGTGAAGCCCGTCGATAAGAAACCTTCTCAAGAACAATCATGGAGCCAGGTGAAAATTATCAACCCATTCTCTTTAATAATTTTTCCTATATTTCTCACGGTGCGCGCTGTTGTAGATGTTTTTGCAAAACAAATTTCTTGTGTAGAAACAGTCACAATTTACTGGGAAAAATGTAGGAGGTGAAAAGCTACGTTTTATAAGCTTACCTAAGTATGTACTCCAGACTTTTACATGAAGCAGTTGGCAGACATTTCTCGAAAATATTTCTCTGATAGAGACTACGTCGGGATTCAATTCGTCTCGCATTTAATTTTTTTAAATAATGATTTATTTTCGCTACTTTCTAGAATGGTTTCCCAGTAAGCGAGAAGATATTCTGGTACCTGTGTATTGTAGGATAGGTATGAATTCATTTTGAGCATTTCTAGCATCGCATCAGGCGCTGGCCACTTCCGCTGAAGAGGGATCATCAACACAGAGTTGTACACAGAAGAGCCAAGTCTGCAAGAAAGGTAAGGAGAACGAGGATTGCGGGATATCTGCACATCTTTTACATGGCAATTCCTGATGAACTGTAGCATGAAGTATGTGTTATCGTGCATTTTTATCAAATAACTGGGTTTTCAAGAATTTTCTATCGAATATGCAGTGAAAAACCTCGTCGAACTCGTGGGTAATATTTTGCCAGGACATAACACCCACATACATAGCACAGAGTAATCGAATAAAAATTGAATAAGTTTAATTAGTTTGACTAACAATCGAAAGGTCCATTAAAAAAATCGAATGTTCCAAAAACACGGACCTTCACAGCCCCTTATTTTTATTTATCCGGAGGGTAAAGCTCTCCTTTTTCTGAAGATTCAATTTCTCTACTCATTTGAAGTTGAACACTCGAATATCGAATATACATATCTGATACATTATTCGATCAACACCCTACTTTATAGGTAGCCTTCAATTCACTTTTGCTGTTAAAAAATTGCAGACTTTTGCGTAACCCTTCCTTGTTTTCGGGCATCCAGCTTCTAGGTTTTTCCTGCAATAATTTTCTCATTTCCAGACTATCAAGCACAAG
The DNA here is from genome assembly GCA_000688135.1 of Ancylostoma ceylanicum. Taxonomy (NCBI): domain Eukaryota; kingdom Metazoa; phylum Nematoda; class Chromadorea; order Rhabditida; family Ancylostomatidae; genus Ancylostoma; species Ancylostoma ceylanicum. The sequence goes on along the minus strand of JARK01001451.1, from coordinate 145,417 downwards.
CCTCTCCGCAAACGCAGAGCCGAGAAACATGTTGAGGAGGTATGCTAGATTTTTAGACTCTGGCCTTCGATGTTTTGGAAAAATTCCATATGTAGCAGTAAAATCATGAGTTGAATTATTTATTAAATGCTGTTATTTGTTTAAACACCAAAGATACGTACTGCTCATTCAGAATGCCCACAATGAAGAAAAAATGAAGAATGCCAAGAAGCACTCGAGCTCGAGTGAATCAAGCGCTGAACGTGTCAGAAGAATGAGATCTTTAAGAGTGGCACGTTCTCATCATCGTCGTAACCACTACTACTGATCATTTTGAAAACATCTATTTTTGAAAAGGTTTACCCATAGTTATTTGCTGTGATTCGTTTGCATATACATTTACATTCTTTTAAGAAGAAATGTCCTTTGATTGCAATGCTTGTTATTAGCTTGAGCCACATTCCGAAAAGTCTTAACAATAAACATATTTAGTCCTTCCTTGAAAAGAACATGTACACGATTAACATCACAAACGCAAAGCAGTAGCTTATCGGACACTAGGAAAAACACATACGTAGTTAACTTAGCAATACTTATTCAACCCGGTATAAGTTTGTAGGTTATGTAGAGAATGGGGACGGCAGTGTCATAGTTGTGTGAAGACCTCTTCCCTTTATTCAGCGTCAAACAGTCACTCTTTGTGAGCAGTTCCACTGTACTTTGACAAGCACGAAGGAGAGGAGAGGGTCAATTGACGACAAAGCGGCAGGATGAGGTGATAAAATGTACCAATCGCGCAACAGTGGCACCGCCCCCCTTGCCTGACGATGAGACACACTCACAAGTAACTTGCATAGTTTATACGCAATTTGTCTCTCTGTTATTTGGAAAAAATTTTATGAGAAAAGAAATGGGTCAACTATTCGAATACGAAATAATTCCTCGAGTGCATTTGACTCTGATGTAAAGGAAATGTTGCCATTCTTTCTCTTTTGGAAAGTGACCATACATTTATTTTGAGACTCTAATTAGTTACCTAGGCTGGGATTCATAAAAAGTTGACCGCGCAAACCAGCGGTGGTCAGCTTGTTTGGTTATACAGCATGATGTTAGAAGGTGCAGTACGTGAAATTTGTTTCCCAACCTAGTTTCCCTTGGTTATGTGTTCATGAGTCCTAACCCTGATGATTTCTAGATCTGTAGCTGTACCTGACCTGACGCAAACGTGCTTCCATTGAAGCTTTTCGACGTAACATTATTTGCTCCTTAACAATCTCGGGTTCTCAAACTGAGGTACAACTCTCAGAACCAGCGGGTGGGATCGACAAAATTCTGTGGAATTCAACAAAACCCTCGAGTTTCTTAGTACTTCGATCCATAAAACTTCTCCGAAAATATGTATAATCACGCTAGGAATAAGAAAAACACTTATAAACAAATGAGATTCATATTTTTCCTGTGTCTAACACTGAACACCTTTTTTGCTCTCCGTTGATCACTGTTGTTAGTGCATTCGTTCATCTCTAGTTAAAAAAAAGCGAGTAAAGAGCCCTTGTGCGAAGTCTCAGTCTTCCAATGAACGACTTGGCAAGAACGTCCATCAATGGTGGATCCTGGTTCAAGCTAATGCAATAGCCTTGTACAAGTTGGATCTTTCTCAGGAAAGAAAAAAGATCTTTCTCAGCAGTGAAAATCAATGTTTGAAAATTGCAGAATTGGAGCAATGATAAAAATCACTTTATTACAAGAAAAAAATCCACGAGAAGATAGAAGGCACATCAGTGAAAGACTAAATTTGACTTTGAAAAGACTGTGAATCACTCTTATAGTCGAGTCCACGGAAATGATACTATGACAGGAAAGTGAAAGAAAAGCAGTGATAATCTCAAAGTTATCAGAGAAATTCTAGTGATTTGAATGGTCCCGTATTCCATAGAGTATACAGTTCTTAAATGCAGATGTACGGCCATAAAACAGCTAAAGCCTACTGCTGATGATCACATTATGACAACAGGAGGGAAACAGATCATCTGAAACAATAACGATCCATATGCTGTAAGCGTAAGAGTTCTGGATTATATGTAAGTGAATGATATGTTACTCGAGGACGAATGTTAGATGATGAGTTCATTTATCAGTGAGCAATGAGGTACTAGTAAATAATATGTGAGTAAACTACTACCGGAAATTGCGAGGATAGTTGTTTCCGTAAGTGTAGTGTGAGAAGCCACTGAAAACAAGCAAATTAATTGAAGCTGTGGCTTCGAAAGCACAGAAACACAGGGTGTAAGGGTTTTCAAGGATAAGCAAGGGTCTTCTACCTATTAGTACAAAAGAAGTCGTTGAAAAAGAGTGGAAAAACTCACGGCTTCTGTCGTGTCTCATAGATATCCGTAATAAATGAGGACATCTGATGGTGCTCTTGTGGAGTTTCAACAACACTGAAAGAATTTTTGTAATGCAGAGGCTTGGTGAGGTAAATTTAGAAGCAGAAATTCTGGAAATTATCTGTATATCTAAAACGTTGACTCGTAGATAAACTCACTATTTTGGATAGGAGTGCATTTTGTCATAAAGATTTACAAGTGCAGTCGAAACCATAAGGATCGGCACCAGGCACAAAAGGCTCACGAGCATCGACATCCAAGCTCCGTTCTGGAATGGGGGCATTATCCAATACGTTTCTACTGCGTACTGGCATTAGGTTGCCTGGACCTTTCCGAAATACATCCTCAAATTTCGGACTTTATAAATGCAAGCAAACTAACGTATTAAACAGGTGAAAAAGTAGGCAGAAAAAATATATCACACGACGCTCCGGAAAATTCTGCGGAAATAGAGCCTGAAGGTAGTTTTTTCTCCATAAGATTCCGAAAAATTTCCCAGTCTAGCTCAATAATTCTGATATTTTTTCCTGATCACGTCATTACTTGCTGAAGCTACACTGCTTATCGAACAAACGTGGATCAAAAAATTGTTTGGAAATTCCAGAAAATCTCAAATAAAATTTTGGCTTCTCTCTCCCACTAAAAGCTGGAGGAAAAAAACGTACCATTGGATCTACAGTCTGGTCACAAACAGCAGCAGTTGACGACGATAAAATCTCCATTACCGGTGTGCAAGACGAGACTTCATGTTGTATCTTAAATAGGCACTACATTTGTTACTGCTTACTACATTCTGTCTCTTATCACTAATACTATGTCATTAAGCACTACAATATTCGTTGTTACTCATTACTTCATTCTCATTGTTACAAGAAAACAGAAGAGTTACGATCAAATGAAAACTATTGGTCATCACATGATAAAAGGAGAAGTGGGAGCCGCTTCTGTCGAAAATTCACTCAAAAATCTTTTGCCGAAGAGTAAAAAGGGCTCAAAAATAGAGTTATTTCGAATTTTGTAGGTTTTTTTTACTACTGCAAGGGTACACCATGATCAAAATCGGTCATATTTCTTACAGTACTCATTTACCTCGTGCTTGACGTGATCCACATACGTATCCACGTTGGCAATGATCTCATGCAATTGTTGCCGAGCTGCCTTTTCCAGACTATCTCGGAAATCTTCCGAGAGCAGCGCCTGAGAATGCTGCAGTTTGCCCAGCAACGAATTTATAGGAACTTTCATCGCTTCCAGCCTGAATTTTAGTTTTGACAACGGAGATGAAGCTACTTTTATTAAATATAGCTACCTCTCGTTGATTCGTGTCAAATTCTTAGCTATAAATCCAAGCTTTGACCGTAGAGGACGAGCAAACTGCACGTCAATCTTTTCAACTTGCTCCAGCATCTGAACATAACAGCGTCATGACGAGTCGTGGTATTATTCTTCAGGATAACTTCGTTTCCAATTTTTATCTGCAAAAATTAATACGGAGTTTAGGGACTCACCGAGGACACAACCTTTGGTCGGACCCAGCCTTCACCGATGCTGCTTTCAAACGCCTTTGCTTTTGCTGATACGTCCAGAGACGTAATTGCAGTTTCAATCTGAGAAAATAGGTAACCGTAACATTGGTGAAGATTTTAAATGTGTTTTTTACCCTATAATTCAACAAGAAAGGATATTAATGCATTAATATACATTTACAAAGAAGTATTTACGTGTAGATGAATGGATAAGGTAAGAATTCGTATAATCTTACAATTAGAAGTCCTGAGGTCACATGCGTAATTAAGACCACCCAGGGTAAGCGTGTTAACATCCCCAGATTTACCTGTTCGAAACGTGAGCGCCAACGCGTTTTCCCTGGGTAATCTCAATGATGCATCCAGGCCCTGGACGTTGACAGTTGTGACTTTTGAAGCGGTATCCTGATCCTTTGTTGTGACTGTGATGAGTCACAGAGCTTCACGAGGAGTTAACCCCAGTTAAGATATGATAAAGTTTGTAACCTATATGATCGGATTCTATATGATTCTTGGATGTTATGGTTTTTTTGCTTTTGCTTTTTTTTCAGCTTGCCCTGGTCACACCGCAATGCCATTGTGGCTTAATCACTAAAACTAGTGTTGCGAGCCTTTGGGACATTCTCCTAGAGACTGGAAGTGTCAGTTTTTACGAGAAATGCTCATAAACTATAAATATATGTAAATGTATATAAAGTGTATCCATATTAAAAATAGAAAATATATAAATAAACAAAATCCGAAGCATTTGGAAAATGATCAGCACTGGCCATCCGTTCAGCTGGTTTCTCCGAGTACTCAAAGCAAGTTCATGGACTTACTGCGCAGGGCTAGTGTGGTTAATCATGGAAATCCCTGCCTGCGGAGTTTTCTTCCAAGGGTCTCCTCTCCACTCACTCTTCTCATTCAACAACAGTCACTGATGTTGTAAAGATTAAGCAGAGGTGCAAGATATCGTATAGCATATGTGTACAGCTTACTACTATGTGAGTGTAATGTTGTGGGATAAGCGGAAATTAATGCTAGAATTATCATACTGACGGTCTAAAAACAGAAGGGTAAAGTAGTAGAATGGCGAAAGAATTAGAGTCCATCAGTCGCGGCTTCTATGCTCGTTTTCTACGAGCCAAATTCAAGCCAGGAACGTGAGCCCTCAGAATGTGGCACAATTATAACTTCTACTTGAGGTATATTTTCTTTTCCCAGGTTTTTTTATGAGGGGGATGACACTGTGTCTACTGAATATGTAGGGCAGTTATCTGTCATGAAGAGCTTATAACTAAAAAAGGCATATTTAGCCCCCAACCATTTGAAGTGAGAGTGGAACCTGGAAGTCAACTGATGCCGGAAAAACAGGCAAAACAAAGGTTTTGGAAATACAGTACTCAAAAAACGAAAATGACGCTCATTCGTGTTACAGAAGGATTAATCAGAATTGATGGCAGAATCCAGAGTGAAGGAAAACGTGGAAGAGAGAGAAAAACCGAGTAAAGCGTCAATTTAAAGTGCAATGAAAGCAATGAAAAGTTTTGAAGTTCGCCTATGTCACATCATTTCGCTGAACTAGGGACATTTGTTTGAAAATCCTTAATCTCATCGGCTCACGAGGGCATTCATGAATTCATCGTATTAAGGTGCTAAAGTATTTCAGTGTCCGCACGGAAGAATAGCTTACATCAGAGATGACAGCACGACTGATGTCGGGAATTTCGACCGTGGATAGCTGCTGTAGACGGTCAAACGAGAGCGAGGATATTGTGTTGTTGAACGACTCGAAATCCGGCAAATCAGCAAACGTCACTTCAAGCAGTCGTTCCAGCTGTTCATACTCTTCTCTTTCAAAAACCTGCAAACCTCCAATCAACCTCGCATCCTGCATGAGTTTTACAATATAGGCGATTTAGCACAAACCTTCAATTTCTTCAAATGATACATTTTGTCAAGTTCAAATACATCGTAGAGCGTTTCATTCCGTTGACATGCTCGTATTAGATCCGCTACGGAAACGTTTCCAAGAAGAGAAAGTAAGTCGTCACTTGGTCGCTTTTGGCTGCGTACAATATCCAGGTATCGCTCTCCTAGCTGTAAAATATCATGTAAAAATTTATTTTATGTGGAAAGATGCAAAAATGTTGGCCTTTTTCGGTGGAGAAGAATTCAAACGAAACCGCGAATTTATTTATGGGAGACGCGAAACAGCTAAGAAGTGCAGGAAGAAAGAACACAATATCTGCCACAAACCAGGAAAACATTACTCCTGCACCAAATCCAAAGTTGTTGCATAACTTTTTTCCATTCTTTCCAATTTACTCAAATTCGTTCCTTCTATAATCAATTTATCTACAATGCACCCCAAACGAGAGTAGGCAAGGGTCGGGATCGCGGCGCGGCGTTCTTGGGCAGAGACACAGGGGCTCTACATGCTGGCTCTGATTGTCTTCCTCTACCAGCGGCAGAGAATTCGAGTGCCATGCCGCAGCAGACAACCAGAGCCAGCATACAGACCCGCTGTGTCTCTGCCCAGGAACACCGCGCCGCTGTCAAGCCCCTTGTCTAGGCCGTTTGGAGTCCACTGTACCAGTTTTTCACTCAATTCATTCATTCATTCATTCATTTATTCAGTCAATTACAAGACAAGGCTGAGTATAATTGATTTAAGAATCGAGACGTGGTTATCGACTTTCTTAGATAGGTGAAAGATTTCTCTTCCCGCTGTGCTGCTATAGACGCCCCCCGTGAAGGAGTAGACCAGCGAGCCCACGGGTCAAGGCTAGCTGGAAGGAGCCCCCAAAAAGTAAACATGGAACAGCACATCTGGTAGCGAGAAACCAGAAGAAATAGGCTGATAGGGGATACAAGGGGTAAAAAGAAAGTTTTTCCAAAGGTAATTCCAAAGCAAAAAAATAACAATCTGGCTCCTCACAAAATATTCTACTCATATGATGTTTGATAATGTGTAGGGTGCAGTACACCTTACAAACCTCAATAATATCAGGTCGAGAAAGGGGGTCCCGGAGAGTTCCACAAACGATGTCCGAGGTGTTGCCGACTACGAAAAACAGTACTGCAGTAACAGCACAAAGAATTGTGAACACGCACATCGTCATCCATATGCCACTATAACACGATTATCAAATTATAGCAGTAAAACACTTATACGAATCTGTTTCTGTAGTTTAGCAGTTACAATACTGTAACTGTTGTTACACGAACAATTACAGTTTCCAAGAAGACTTAATCTGTCCCGGCGTCTTTCCAAATGGCAAAGTACGAGTACCGCTAATAGAGATACAAAACTTGGTCGTTTTTCTCTTTACAAGTAGGGAGTCTGCCAAACTGGTTATTCTACGCAAAAAAGTTCGAAAACCTACCATGAATAGAATTTTCCCCCGGTGGAACGCACACAACAGTCGTCGTTGTAAAATGTTGGCCGTCTTCCGCAAATTCCATAGAATAATCCAAGCAAGAAGCATAATGAAATCAGCATAAAAACTGATACGAGCGATAGGGAGATCCATCGGCTGAAAATTTAAGGACAATTTGGACGATCCTGTACGTACTTAAGGCTCAGGTGTTTCCATAAAATTTTCACAGCAAGACATTGCTCGTACAGGGAAGGATACAAAAAGCTATTTTTTTAAACTTCAGTGCACCGAATCCACTGCAAAATCACTTAACAAGAATGAGAAGAAAGAGATAAGAAATATCTCGACTTTTTTCATAAAATTTAATTATTTATTTCATCTTTTGAACAGTTCGCATAAGCGTGACGCTCCCGTCGCGATGAGGTATAAACGCAGCTGCATGCGTTAAATTCTCTCAAAAAAATAGGTACAGTCTGATTGTTACAAGATTGATGCGTTATTTTAGCTCTTCAAGGCTCTTTTTCTACTTATTTTTTCCAGGATATCAAGAGTTAACTCATGGAAACGTTATTCATATCATTTTATTTTCAAAAAGGTGGGAGATTCCGTCTAGTCCGAAAGGATAACTTTTCCCAGGGTATGAATAGTCAACAAGTCAGGTTATCCTAAACGCCTCAGGTACTCAGCCCTAAGGATTCGAAAATCCCGACTCTTTCGCTGACTCATCGAGGCGTCTACGAAAAATTTTCCACTGCTAATGTTCGGCGCGGATCGTATCCTTGTCAAACCCTCCTAGCAAGTTTTTCTTGGACCGTATGCTTTCTTCCTCCCATGGAGTGAATCAGAGGCAGTGAACTGTATTTATTGCGCCATTTCACGCTTGACAAGCATCAGATGCTTTGTAACGCAAAACCTGGATAACAATATGAGTGATCAAACCTGTAGTGCATGTATTTGATGGTAGAATTGTCTTTCGGGTCAGAGGCATACGCTACAATATCATAGAGATTGTCGAAATTAACCTAGAAGTAGAAATGATAAAATTTCCGTCAAACTACTAGCATTATTACTTTACTCTTACTTGTCGGATCTGAGTAGACGCCCTCTCAGCAATGACGAACAGGTTGTCAGCAATCTGTTTCAACACCGTTTGAGATGCTAAAACTTGTCCTATATCGCTTCAAATCCACAATTAAACTAGTAATAACACATTCTCCCTACAATGGATCTTCTTGTCAACTTCCAACTGCAATCGATCCTGCATTGCTGTGAAACGATTTACAGTATCGCTTAAGAGCTGTGGAATGTTTGCTGCGGTTACCACTTCCAGAGCCATATCGACGTCTTCCGCGAAATTGTTCTAAATTGTAGGTGTAATTTGTCCTCGCTTGACCAATTACATGACTCTAGAGCGAAGAGCGAGCATACCGAAGTGATTTTCAAGCGAATCGGAACAATTTCTTCCAGAACTTTCTCTGCTTTGTGACATAGTGCTTTCACAGAGTCAATTTCATCATTAATACACTGTCGCAATTCCTCGGTCAGAGTTTGCCGCATGCGACTGTAGTCCACCTGAACAATTTACAATTGATGGTGTAGTACATCCTGGAAAATTCCCCTTATGAGGTAGAGAATGAAGTCCTACCTCAAACTGCGAATACTCGACGATTACTTGTTTGAACTGCTTATTTGCTTCCAGCAAGCTCTGATGTATTTCTCCTGCATCTGAAACGAACGAATTTGTTTCGAATCGGATGTGGAGCATTGAACCTGGAAGTAGTGGCGCAGCCGAGCCCTGTGATTGGCCTGTTGCGTGAGTTCACCAATCAAAGAGACCGCGCGCCTCGCCCTATTCGTGTACAATGCTCCATGCCTTTTTTTTTTTGGCTACAAATATAAATCGACATGGGTGAAAACTCGTACTTTCGCTGATGTTTATGAGCGCGTCAACACTTTGTGCACCGGTAAGCTTCTTCACGGTTTGGATCATCATATGTCCAGCGTTTGACAACTGCGCTGCTATAGTTCGATTCAGCATCTGGTAGTCGTCGATGAGAAGTTTTCGTATTCTCTAAAAATACTGTAATTTATATACATCTAATTAGTTCAAAAAATAACGCATTCCACTTACAAAAAAATTTTTGTGCTACAAAAGGACCTATGCTTTTGCTCTTCTTGTTAATAATCACCTACAAAAACTGTTTGGCCCAGGTTTCGGCCGACTCCAGCAGCAGTTCGCGCGAGGGTTATACTATGGTTTTGAAAATAATACAAGCTAAAATTGGATGTATCGTACTTATTCATCCAGCAACAAGTTATATGTTCCTCAGCAGTATCCAACAATGCTCGTGGACTATGGTTTGTGTTAGGCAGCACTTCAATGGTCTCAATATAGAAATGCTTTTACAACTACTTAGCTACCTAACTAAGATTTACTATGGTCAATAGCCAAATGCATAAAGTTAGAAGTGCAAGAAGAAAGGACGAACCGCATCTGTGTTGCGTTTGTACAAGTTCAGATCGTCAATGCAGTAGTTCAGACGGCCTGGCAGCTCTTCCAGACCATATTCTGCATGTTGTTCCGTAATGAGCAGCGTCGCAGCAGCAAAACTGTAGAAAAAGTGTTTTCCTAACAATAATTTCAGCTCCAGAGGTATGATAAAATTTAATATCAGGTGGAGAAATGAAAAACGAAGTGAGAAAGTAGTCGTCCAGTACTACCCACTCATGAAACTCAAGCAGTTTTCAAGCATAAAAGCACGACTTACACATCTAAGAAGACCAAAACTGTCATAACCGCATTGAAGAGGTTCCGTTTGCACCCGTCATATCGTGAGTCGGTGGTCTGTTTCCTTTGCGAACGAGAAAAGCAACAGCAAATACAACATCTGAATCAGTGTGTAGGTTACAAGTAGAGTTTCTAGCACTTTGTGAGATTTACTTGTTAGGTGCTGTAGAAGGTATTTGGCAAGAAAAGTGACTAGTTCGAGAATCAGGATGGGAGACGATGTCCAAGAGCTGCAGCAAGATGTGCGATATAGTTGGACTGAGTGGAAATGCATCCCTGTTTTTCTACTACTATGAACGTCATTTGGAAGTACCTAATCCATGAAAAATATTGGGAAATGACAAGCCAAAACATACGTATACCCAGAATAACGTCTTACGTTAGGCAATAACTGAAACAAATCGCATGGTCCGATTCACTAGCAGAAATTTGCTGTTATTTCGGAGCTCACAGAACATTTCGCTACAGAATTTGGAAAGGTGTCCGAGATTTTTACTAACGCCTCGGACATATTGGGCCTAACAATTGTTTTCATTAAAAAAAGAGCATACCTGTACATAAGGTAAACAATCGGCACAAGTACTCCTATAGCAAGTAGGCCACCAGCAAACAGGAGCCAGTTCCTCTGCCATAACCACCACTGCAAAAAAAAATGTATCACATAACTTAATTGGATTTGTAAGTGGAATATATACAGTAACAAAAATGGTCAATAAGAGTAATAAAATATTTTTACACTTTTGTGCAACTTTCTTGAGCTTTTTTTCGAGGACATTATTGAGGAAGCTCCAACAGAGAAAGCTACATGCATACAGGCAGCGATTCCCAAACATCAACATGATAGACTTTGGAGATGGACTTTTCCGAAATGCCTGCGATGAAGTGCTTTACTCGCGCCTTTCCGGAGGAAAAATCCGAATTTCATCATATCACCTTTTCTCGCCAAACCCAGGTAATCTTCGTTTATCATTAGAACCACACATTCACCCTATGTACTTAGCTCTACACATTTTTACTTGAGCACTACGTCTACAGCACATCGCAGGTATGCCCCGCTCTGTAGAATCTGGTTCATAGTCCTAAGACAATCTCTCTTGTATTCACATAGCCTCGAAAACATCAAAATCTACTTATAGGCCCTGAATTCGAACAACAATCCTTCTAATCCTCAAGTTTGCGTAGATCAAGTTCTCTTGTTAGCTCTCAGGATTTCCATCCAGGAGCAGCAGTTCCCATTGGAGCCAGTGGTCTAGTTTAATGTACAAAAGATTCTAGTACTAGGGCATGTGGAGGAACAATGTTAGAATTGGTAAGAAGATAACGAAGTACTATAGGGTTACGCATTTGGGAACATGGAGAAGGAGCAGTTTGAGGATCAGGGCTGTCCTTGAACACGGGAAGGCTATTTTTGGGAAGTGATCGTCTTCTTCAGTAAAGTACCTCTCCTAAAATGGAGTTCACGACCATGGTTACGTCCAAAATATATTACAGATGTCGTGCTGCGGAAGAATAAGTCGGCAGAACCTCAAAAAATAGGGAGTCCAACATTGTGAGGGGAAATGGGGCGTTATCAGACTAATATGATTGGTGCATTCAATCAGTGTGCCAATCATGGGAACCCGGTATCATGGTCGGCCCTATTCCCCCTCATGATGATACCCCCTAAAAATATGTTGGTTCTAGGAAGTGTAGGTCCTCATTTCAATATACATATATGTCTTTATTCGTTGGCTTTACTAGATATTTTTACTCCTTTCACAAGTTATTTCTCAACGATGAAGTTCTCACCCTTCACGGAGCCTTCATAGCAGTTATCAGGAGATAAATTCATAGTTCTATGTATGCTTAGAATCACATCGAAATGATTGTTTACCTACTACTTAATTCATATTTTTATCCAGAAAATCAAGTCACGGGATCAATCCTTAAAATCCCTTCTCGGATCCTAGAAACTGACACCAGCTCTGATTTTGGGTGCGGTCTCTGAACACGGCCCGTCCCGTATCATTAGTGAGACCTATTTACGGTGTTCTCGGTCCGAGGACGAGCACCGTAGGAGGTGAAATCCGTTCCCCACACGAAATCGTCACGGGTCAGCACACGTAAGGTATTGATTCGTATTGTTAGCTAAGCTGCGCGCAACGTGGTTTCCTATCCTCATTTCCCGAACAAAACAAACTTACATCTGGATACTTGGTCTCGAACGATGTTCGGATCTCATTGAAGTCACCCAGAAGCGCTTGGCGATTCAGGAGTTCTGAAAATGAAAGTTCAGAAAGGATTCAGATACTTTTCAAAGTATGACATGAGGATGTTACTCAGGAAGAAAATGTTGGGCAGAGGTAAAGGACATTTGTTTGGAATTCTGGAAATATCCTCGCAAAACTGATGGTAAAACACGAGAATTTCACCAGAAAAAAGATGGAAACGTTGACCAAGCATGAGCATTCTTGTGGAATTCCAACATTTTTCCCATCATTTCTTACCGAATCTGCTCGAGTTTTCAGGATTTGCAAGAACCGTACAAGGAGTAACTTCCTGCCATTTTTTCGGAAAAAAAATAGATCAAATGATTTTTTCCAGGTAGCTACTGACCTTTCCTGTAAAAATTAAGCTTGGAACACTGCTGCTAATAAGTCTTCAGATTATGGGCCAATGGACGAAGTTCTGCAAAGATGCACAGGATGGCGGGTCTACTATTAAGACCCGACGGACCCCTTAATAAGTTGGCTGGACTACTAAGGCGGTATCCGAGACCGTCATCCCAATAGTGGATTGCAGTTTAGCCGGCGACTTCCACGCCAAATAACATGATATCTTCCTTTTTTCCCTTCTTACCACGTCACTGTAACCTTTTGTTTCTCTCATACAATAGATTTCGTGCCATTTATATAGTTTTAGGCAGAAAAAATGATATTAAATAAATGACAAACATTCCCTTCTCGTTGACCTCGAATAGAGGCCTAGTGGAATGGACAATTAATCCGGAAACATCGTAGATGGGTTGTTCCCACATGAAACCATATCAAGACTTCCGACATCGTTTTGTAAAGGTAATTTAGAATTATTGCTACTCAAGAACTGTGCTAACTTCTCACTCACCCAAGCCCATTATCAAGAATTCACATGCTTCGCATGCATACCTGGTCTTGTGTTAAATCCAAAGAATATTTGTCACTTTGCGATAATTCTAGTACAGTTCCTGTCAAAACCTGTTTCTCCGGTGCTGTTTGCATAGGTGAGAATTTTCAAACAAATAAATTACATGATTTCTAGACAAAAATCGGTTTGCTAACGCAATTCTAGGAATAAAAAGTTGACCATGGAATTCGTGGAATTCCTGAAGTCATGTCAGTGTAAAAAAGTTTATTGGTATAAGACTTCTATATGCCAGTGCTGTGTTCAAGACAAAAACAACACGAGTAACTCTCAACACTTTCAACTACAAGAGTACCGGTTCAGAGTTGTATAAAAACCGCAGAATGGCTTCGTCGCTGGAAAAAAGATCTACACAGCATTGAATGCCATTTTGGTGGACACTCTCAGGAAGAAAACATTTTCTGCATTTCGACTTTCTAACTAGTTTCTCACCCAAACGCTTTTCAAGAGCCGGAAAGAAAAAGTGTCCTGTCGCGCAGGATTTTCCGGATTGCTGTCAGTTTTTTTTTCGCAGAAATAGGTGGAATGAATGTTCGAAATTTGGAGTTTGCTGTGTACAAAAATGCTTGAAATGGTCCTGAGAAGGTTACAATACTACAAGGAGTACCAGTTTCACTTATTTACACGATCTTTTTACACTTTCCGGCACCCATGTCCATCCGTGTATGCATCGATACCCTAGAGTGTCTCTTCTACAGCATTACATACTAAAGTGTTCGCAAAAACGGGTAGAGGATAGCTTAAGATCGCTTGTTTAAGAATAAGAATGAGCTTCATGTGAATGCCCATATGAAGGACAAAGGATCTGCGGGGACGTCGAACAGGTCAAGCTATCAAGAAACAACGTAGCCTTTCTGGATTTTTGGTAGAAATATTTAATAACTAGTTTCACTTATTCGGGAAGATTTGGACTAATATTTGCTTCACACTAAGTTCCAAGTACAACTACTTGTTATACTAGTTGTAAAAACACATAATTATCCTGAACAAAGTCCGCAAACCTTTAATCATGTGCGTTAGAAACGGGGCGAAAAACATGAGTTCCAACCCCTTTTCTTTATTGACAACCCACGACTCAACCAGCTAGTCGAGAAAAATAAGCTTCATCTGGCTTGCTCTGCAAACTTTGTTAGGTCTCACTTTTTCGTTCATCGAGCAGGCTCCGAATATCCCAGGATGAGTAAACAGCAACACATTCCTCGGCGTTCTGTTCGGCTAACGTGAATAAACGGATTTCCTCAGGAAAAAAGTGGAAAAAGTAGGAGATTGCTCTGATCTTTTGATGTGCCCAACGTATGACAATTTTATAGGGTTTTCGGGTTCTTAGCAATCATGTGTTTAAAATCCCACCTCTCTCCCCCCCTAAACAAATGAATTTTTTTGACAAATATGAATTTATAGATCAAATAGAATCAAAATGTGTCTACCACTATTTTGACGTGGATCGTTTCCACCAATTTTCCAGAACAGGTAAAATGACGGAGGATTGCGCCTAGTGGCGGGAGACATCCAGGGCTATGATTAACAATAATTAAGCGGAACAAACGGCACTAGGTTAGCAAGGCAACTTTCACGAATTACATCTTCTTCTTACATTACTTGGACTATAGAATAACCAGTCGCACTAATAATCGCTGGTTTGCGTGGTTAACGTTTCATGAATCCTAGTGCAGGGCCTGGATGTCCACAGCAGCCATATTTCGTTTTCGGAACCATTCTGCCAAAAAAATCTTGCGCAAACATTATTCTAGTTCATTAAAGCATATATAAATATCTGTAGGCTTCGCTAGCTCCGCTATAATTTAGCTACAATGTACGATGTAAATAGTGACATTTACAATCCGGTAAAAAAGACAACATTGGGAAAAATCCAAAATATGGGTATTCCATTGAATATCCGGGAAGAAGGAACCCATTCCCAACATATGTATATACAGTAATTCAGGTCGCTAAGGTATAGACTTCATTTTATATATGAATTTGTTAAATGTCTTCAGGTCTTGCCTTTTTTACATGCTCATTTCAGGCCCGTCAATAACCTGATGCACCTTCTACATATTATTTGTAGTTAAGTTAGTTCTAGATATATTGTGGTGGAATAAACCTATTCAACCGCTCCCGACGTTTTGAGCACGCCTGCATAAAATTTCCGGATCAAGGGCCATAAACGAACTCTCCACTACTTCCCGGAAATTTCACCAAGGGGTCACTACATCGTTGCATTCGAACATGTGGAACCCCCTAAGAAGCCATAATTGAATTTCTGACATGTTGCAGCGTAGGTGTTGCATATGAACACTTACTTAAACCTCCCGCAAATTCAATTCATGCTGAGAACGTGACTGATTGAACGGCTATGCACAGAATTCCATGGAATAATCCCAGAGCTTAGCTTCGTTTCATTTCATCGCAGCTTCATTGCATTAATAGCTGTTTTTCTCGAAATTAACGCCTGGTGACGAAAAACAAGTAAACATTTTCAAAGGCTTAGCAAGTCTCAGTCTCTGCATTTTACATGGGGCTTTCTGGATACTTCCACGGCAATGCGACAGGCCTTGCGAGGTTACGTCTCGACAACACTTCTCAATTGCAAGGCGTATACGCAGTGCACGCACGCTTCGGCCGGCCCTCTTGCGGATGAGCCGCCGGCGCAAGGCCACTCGATCAAGCGCTTCGGTTTGCTTGCCTTGAATAGAGAGCGACGATGTCCGAGGCTCAGCGTTTCGTACTAGCACAATATTTGTGCAGCTTTCTCTTACTCGAAGCGCGTTTTTGATGTGCTACCGAGGTATAGTGAGGTATACGATGAAATCACGGCTGAAAAGTCAGGAATTACGATCACGCGAATGATGATGGGGTGTATAGGCTAATATACCGGGGTGGTACCCTTCACACGGGTATGCCCTTGGTTAAAAAGCGTTTTTACATAGTGATATCAGAATGTTTTGTCACAAAGGTTCCTAAGCTTTTTTTAGTCGGACGGCTGCCTTTGTCTGACACATGTTGAAATTTTTCTGTAGGCGATGAGACGTTTGTGGGAGTAGATTACATTTGTCCTTTACTTTCCAGGCTCTGACGAAGGCGAGTAAGCCGAAACGTTAGCCGAATAAAGTCCTGTATCAATCTTGGTAACGGCTCGGAAGCAACAAATAAGGAGCTATCTATCATGCCAAGATTCACTGAACGTCGAACATGGAACCTAAGGGGACATTTTATTATATCAAATGTCTGCGGAGAGAGTCGTGGATGCTCCCTAGCAGAACCTAACTTTCCATTTTGTCCAGACTATGAGTTTTTTGGATAAACATTATGGATTTCATAGGATTTCATAGTGAGTGTCGCTGCTGGCCATCATCGACCAATACCAGTTAATCCCACAAAATTTGCTGAATATTAGAAGGAAAACTCGTCCGTTTTGAGGAGACGGGAAAATGTTGATATTCCTGGTAATGTCCAGGAATCCTGCTACTGATCATTAGACATATCTATACGAAAGGCATGAATTCCCACGCTACGTTTCTCTTGTCATAGTCATATTTTGCTCCTAATATTACCCTGGTTTTGACTTAAATGACTACCTTGCTATTACATATCAAATAGATGAATAAATAATAAGATCGCATAGATGAATAATTTATAATGTCACATATTGGAACATGTCCAGGTCTGATAACTTAAAAGCAAGGAGAATCCCTTCTATTTGATAATATATTTCGCTTGATTTCACACCAGAACGGACTTCGGATTCATGTTTTGCAAGTTCCTGAATTACGGTTTCATACAAACTCCTCCTCGGATTCATGTTTTTGCAAGTCTCCGAATTATGGCTTCATACAAACACCTAACTACTAGTGTTCTCCTAGAGAAATTTGTGGCAACTGAGTGCCAGGCTACGGATGTTGTTTTGGTGCCTCCAAACTTCGCATTTTTAGGACTCCTTCCAGCTTCTGACTTCGAAACTTTTGGTTCTATGCAATAGTACCACTCAGCAAATTAAATAACAAAAACAGCAAATTAAAAAAACGAAGTTATAAAGTGGGAAGGTACGATTTGGTATCCAGAAAGGGTTTCTTCCAGAAATCTAGTCCAACTCACATGGTGGTACAATCCTAGTTATTCTAAAAGTAACAGTTAATACCATTACCTCCCCCCCCCCTTAAATTCGCCACTTTTCCTTGTTCAAAAGATTCAGAGAACGTGACTCTCCCAGCTTTTTCTGAGAACAAAAGCTTTTTGTAAACTAAGGCAGGATGAATACCGGAGAAAGCCAGGATTTTTTGAAAAGAATTGCTGACGAAGGCGGCATTCCACTGGGAGTTCTGGACGAGGACAACACATAGACAACGACTTCAACACCGATTAAACCCCTTCAGTAATAGCAGTAAGCTTTGAAGTTTTCGCTCATGATTGAAATATGATTGAAATCTCGAGAATAAATAGGAAAAATCTCAAAACACTTCCGCAAAGAGACCTAAGTTGTATGAGGGAACATTCCAGAGCCCCACTAAGCGTAAAGAACAAGGTGATTATCTGGAGAAGGCCGGAAGTCCATTTCCCCATTAGTGAAAGCCCGAAGAAACCGGAATGGAAGATCGGCAAAAGTTCGAGCACTTCACAAACGCTTTTTCTGATGTTCAAACATTGCGAGATTCTGGAATGCATAGTTCCAGAAAGGAAGAATGTCTGTGAAGGCATTTAATCATTCAACTACTGGTTCATTACATTATTTCACTATTATTGCCTAAAGAAGGACAAATCTTAAGCCCTACATCATAAAAAGGATTGTACAGAACAATAGTGAGGCGATGTCTGACAATAATGAACTAAGGAATGTTTAAATGAACGGCCTGGATCATCCAGAGTGAAGAGAACGAGAAACGCAAGAGTGCATTGCAATAAAATTTCGGCCCATAAAGGCGGCGAACAGTAACGGAACGGCGATTCGTGGGAAGTGATCACTGTGTTCGCATGATAACCCGGATGGATTCATTCCCTGGATATCTTAGTAATTACTCAGAAAATTCTTGGATTGGATACATGCATGATATATGAGCTCAAGTGTTAGTTCTAAGAGAAGAGCAAATGCCGAAGCAATTCAAAGTTTTAATCTCAGTTTTACTTTACAGTTCATAGTAGTAAAAGTAAGTAAATGCAAAATAATTGTTTTTGCTCTCAATTGAACTCTGGTATGATTCCAGATACTCGTTAACGGCACAATGTTGTAATCCAACATGGGTATAACCGCACAAACCGGAATGACGCGCAGTTTCGACTTTTTCCGAACCACTGTGGCAGCAAAGCGGTCTTATCGTTTACAAAGTGGATTTCTCATAGAAACTGGGAATTCGGGCATCAACCGGCTATGGATCCGGAAATACGTAGGTGGGAACGGAAGTTTGGAGAAGGGAAAAGAGGCGGCAAATCGTTGCTACTCTGAAAGATTTCGAGATGATGATAGTCCTTTCATCGTGAAGGTCTGACAATTGAATGTTTTACTCCCATCCCTCCGCTTCGTACTTTTATAGTTTTAATTCTATTAGTTGTATACTGAAATTCCACCGATTTTTTCTGAGAACCAGGAAAGTCTGCTTTTCCTCCCTCATAGAGGCAAGCCACACTCCATAATAATTCCCTTTACAGCCGGCTTAAGACTATAAAACTGTGCTTCCCTTGTACTATGAGCAATAATCAATAAAACATTCTTCGAAACAGATGCAGGAACCTTTTCCCAGGACTCGATACCGATCATGGATCACTGAGCCCGCGCAGATTCCCACCCAACCGACATTTGCAACAGATTTGGCATCTGTCGCGTGTGAAATAGCGCATCCGATCGTGGCCAATCCATATATTAGCCTTGATCGTCTAGTGGCCTAATTTTTCATATGGGATAGTTAATCAGGATTCAGGATTCGGCACAGGCTGTTCCCGGAGGGTCTCCTATCTTATAAGACAACTTCTGGCTCTTCTGCAAAGGTTTCATACCAGTCATTCTTACACACTTTCACTTTGAGCTTTGTTTGAGCTATTTTCAAATAAGGACTCTTATTTAGGGTGAGACCTTAGACCTATTATGCCCAAGCTATAGAGTAGACATGTTTTTCGAATAAAGAGTTGCTCGATCTCCGGCGAGTAGTCAAAATCCTGGTGCAAAAGTCGAGAAGTGAGCGACAAACACTACAAAACCTTCTTTCCATTGGATTCATCCGGAAATTCCTCTACTGAGACCAAGTTTACATCGAATTTTAAGCGAATACACGAAACTTCAGCTATTTTTAAACACTGTCGCGAAAAATCTAATGAAAACATTCAAAAACAATTTACGGTTCGCTTACTTCTAATTAACAGGAATGCTTTTAATCAAAAGATTGTGAAATTTCACCCAGCAGTTCGTGGAATTGCGCCCAATCCCAGGCAAATGCGCTCTCAACGCCAGCTCTTAGACAATGCATGGAACAGCAGAGAAAAGTAAGATACTAGTTGAGAGATTAGCTTGTAGTGTGACTGTAATTACTGGGAAACAACGAAAAAACAATTAAAACAGCTGCGACGATGATTCATACGGCAGAGCTAGTTTTTCAAGCAAGTTTTTCTCACCGTGAGAATGTACAATTACTGAGTCGCACTGCAGTAATTGATTCTCTGCTTACATTTATGGAAGTCGTGGATTGCAAGGGGGAAGAATATGAAGATGAATAGAATAAGCAAGGAAAATGACGTATAGGTGGCAAAACTAAGGCAATTAAGGTGATTTCCTGAAGAAGCTGGAGTTCAACTACGATCCTTGAAGCTTAGTTTGGCTAAGCAAATACCTTAGAAGGAAAAACGTTCCTAAAACATCAACGAATCGCGGGCAAACACGTTTTCAGTGTTTGTCCACTCATTTCTAGTGTTCTCACATGATATGCTAATACCGAGAGGATGAAAGAAGCTATGAATAGACACGATCCACCGCGAGAAATCTCAAATATTCGTCTGGGAATTTGAGGAAACCAGGAGGAATCCCATTTTTCAGGAAAAAAGTGAAGGACAGTGAGGAACTAACCTTTATGAGGAAACGTGTTCGAGAATATCGACAGCAGATAATTAATACTTGAATAGTAATAGCTGAGCGTTTTGTCGTCGATTCTCTTTTGCAGGAACAATCCACATCGGTACTGCTCGCTGGCTCGGTATGGAACGAACTCCATGGCTGATCCAAACGTGAAGAACAGGAGAAGAATGAGCATTTCAGGTGTATGGCATACTGTTCTATAAATAGACATTTCAGCAAAAAATCTAAGAAAAAGCCACGACCGAGAGGCGTCCCGGAATACCAATGAGGGAAAAGCGTCGTGATGAGAGGCAACGGACGTTGACGTACGTACATCTGTTAACGGGAATGGAAACAAACAGTGCGCGCTGATCTGTTCGTAAGTGATTTGATGGGGGGACGAGTAGGGGGGAGGCGGGAAAATGCTGACCGAATCGTGTCGGGCCGCGCAACCACCACCTCCTCCGACAACGACCAACTTTAGTGCGAGGCGAGGCGATCTTTTGTTTGGACTGGGGCGATGCGATGTACATGGAATCTAGCCGGAAAATTACCGGATATTCTCAAATCAGCTTTTGCATCCTTCAAAATTATGGCAAAGCGACTATACTTGCAAGGGAAGGATACTTAGTCAGTGTGGCCATTCATAGAGAGGTGTATATTGCCTTATGCGACTTTCGACGTTGATTTCAAATCCGTTTTCAAAATCGGCCAAACTGCTCTCTTTGACGAGTTATGCCCATTTTTGGTGCAGTGAACATCGTGGCTGTAAAGTGATTTTTTTCATTTAATGATCCCACTTTGACACACTCCAATGTTTCGCCAGGGTGTACTATAATATAATTCGGAAGATTTCGAATCTGCGAGTGCCCGTCTGGAGGAAGAGAGGCTCAGTTTGCGCTAAGAGGCCTCTTTGTACACTAATCTCAGAACTCGCAGATGGGTAGCAAAAATGGGCATAACTCATCATAGAGAGCAGTTTGGCCGCTTTTCAAAACGGATTTGAAATCAGCGTCGAAAGCTGCATAAGGCAATATACACCTCTCTATGAATGGCCACACTGACCAACTATCCTTCCCTTATTAGCTCGGACTATAACACTTTACGACGCTTCTTTCACGTTTCAAATCCTTGTTTCATTTATTGAATTACGATGTACAGTTGCGGTCGAAAGTACTGCAGCAAATGGTTTCTCGTGCAACACTTCTTTCAGGATAACGCCCGAAATCGAAAGGACAATGGAATATGTTGAAACCAAACACATTCAGCTGAGGTTAGAGTAGTCTCAGGAACAAAGCTGTCCTTCAAACAGCTGAGAGAGTGGGCTAGGAGATAGAGACATCTTCAGAGGGGCCCTGCTAAACTGGCATCCGATAAGATGGTGAATTCAAGCAAGTATCGACGCCTATACCTTTCCTAGGAGAATATCGTTTAGGTGTTATCGTTGTTCGTCACTGTTTTATGAAGTCTGTCTTGAACAGCGTAATAAGTAAGTAAAATAGAATAAATAAGTAATAGGCCTTCTCCTGCTAACTGTGATATGGCAGGATGGAGCTAACGCAGTGCTTCATCAGGTCTTCTTCTTATTTGTATAGTCGATCCTGAAGATTTCCGTACAATATGTTAGGCGTTGGGTAGTAAGTGCAATATACTTTCAAAGCTTACTGTGTGGCAACTCAGCAAACTCAACGCCAGCTTGAATCCGATCAGTTTCTGGCATCTCATTTCTTTTAATAACTACTAGAGTAAAGCGCAAAAGTTGGATATCTTCAGTACCATCAAACTGACGCAGTCTCCAACTTGTTAAATTAGGTACTTAGTGCATATCCAAAGAATCCCTCCCATTTGATGCTTCAAACTGCCAGCTAATGGATCTCCAGGAAATTTATCAAATTACACACAATTAAACTACATTAATCAGAAATTTTTCAAGTGGTTACTTCTGGGCTGGGATTCATGGAAAAATTAACCTCGCAAACCAACGGTGGTTAGAGTGACTGGTCATCTTATAGACTACACAGTATTGAGAGACGCAGGATGTGAAAGTTGGTTTGCTAACCTGGTTTTGCTTGGTTTTGCATTCATGAATCCCAGCACTGTATACCTCGCAATGATATCCTGATGATACTTTTTATCCCAATGGTCCGAGTCCGATAGGGTGATCAAAGTATACTACTTAGCTTGATTTTTAGCTTACAAATATTTATTTATTCATTCAATCTTTGCCTGTACATGTATTAAAAATCATCATTGGTCCAGCTATGAGCATTTCTCACCATGGCCTCGAAGGGGAGCTTTGCTATCATACATCGTATTTTTTCAGTCTTGTTCTTCTTTTTTTCAGCTCCGGATCTGTTGTTGACCAACTGGTGAATACATTTTTCTCATGGATTCGCCACATGCACATAATTGCTCCACACCTAACTACTACATTTTAAGGAATACACATAAGTATTGCTACAGCGGAAATAGAACAGTGGACCGAGCACATTGATAAATCCAGTAAAATTTCAGTCGAATGGAAGTCACATGCAAATGCGATAGATTACAGATCCAGGCAGCCCAAGCAATTAATTTCGCGATGGCAAAACTATTAAAGTTCACCTAAACTTCCCGATAAATTAAAACAATTCCCCTTATGGAATTTCTTAGACTCGCTTGCATAGCTATTCAGCACCATGGAATCCTAAATACATATCTATTTGTCATCACTAATAACACAACACATTTGAAATCTGAAGACGAGAAACAAAATGTAAACACATGTGAAAGCTGAAGCAGTGGAATTTCACAACCAACACGGAAGGAGGAAGAATGTGGACAACAACAAAGGCACAGAAAGATCCTCAATCAGTGGTGAGTTTTCAAAAGGATTCGAGAGCAATTTTTGCTATAAATTTGGGACATTTCTCCGAACTTTAGCCATTTCTGCTTCATTTCTGCTCTTCAATTTCTCGAATATAAATTTACACGCAATGTTGGAGAGAAAATGAGTTCAGATTCCTTCCGAGGCATGTCGTTGGTGCATTTTCAAACTGCATTTGCAAACGACAACAGCAGGCGAGAACTAATAGTTTAAGTTTTTCCAACGCTACCCATGTGGACTCGAGAACACACTTGTAAAAAATATTCAAGATTAAACAACTTAAAAGCATAGGCCTGCTTCAGTGACAATTCTTTGCGTATTTACTGATTTTTTTTGGAAGCCAGTGTAACAATAAAAAAACAGGAACAATTGAAACAAGAAAAACCAAACTCAGAAAAGAAGATCCTTGAGAGAACCTACATAGTTCTCATCCGCACGTCAGAAATCCAGAGATACCTATTTCGTTAGGTGAACCAAAATGATTCAGTGCCTCAGGAAAACAAATTACGGCCATTTAAATGCACAAAAAAGCCCCTAACAAGTTACTGTTTCGGAATTCCTCGGAAACTCTGTATTGAATCTGATGTAAGCTTACGGAATAGTAGATATGTAGGATCCTTTCCGCAATTGAAAAAAAATGAATCGAGAAACAATTTGGGATCTTAGGTCATGGATCGAAAGTGAGGACGTAAACAATGAGCATGTTTACTCATTATTGCAATGCATGACATGGAATTAATTTTTTGAGGCGAAAAAACCTTGAAACCCATGTTCAAACGCGTGAAACAAGTGTTTTTATCCACCTACCAACGGCTGAGCTCGGATTATGGCATGTCGTGCAAGAGCGTGGACAGTTAGTTGTCATGGTTATCATTATTTATCCCACGATCTCACTAGAAAACGCTTGTCGCATGTAGCAAATGAGTTTACAACAAGATCTCCGCAATAGATAAG
This sequence comes from Ancylostoma ceylanicum, assembly GCA_000688135.1. Lineage (NCBI taxonomy): Eukaryota > Metazoa > Nematoda > Chromadorea > Rhabditida > Ancylostomatidae > Ancylostoma > Ancylostoma ceylanicum. The sequence goes on along the minus strand of JARK01001451.1, from coordinate 121,360 downwards.
CATCTCTTTCACATGTTGCGAAAAGTCCAGTCCCATGCTGGGAGCCAAGACAAAGAAGGGTCGTTGTTTCTCTTTTTCTCATCTATGTATCGAAAATCGCTCGTAATTATAGCGGTATTTGCGGCAGTCAGCAGTCTGCAGCATCCTGGCAGCGTGAAAACAAAGAATCCGGCCGTGTCGCAGGAAAAATCGTGGAGGCGTGCGAAAATAGCCGGTACGACGGGTGAACGAACAAAAATGGAGCGCATGTTCATTGGTTTGTTCTTTATATCGTTCAATTGAGGTGTTTTTCCTGATGGAAAGGGAGCTAGCATTTAGTCATGCCAGTCATTTCTCTTTATGGTTTTTCTGATCCCGCTTAGTCACTATCGACGCAAAGCGAAGAGGAAACAAGACGAAATATTCTTGTGCCAGCAGAGGCATCCTACACGGCGCAATTAAATTGTTTCCACTGCACTTTCGTTTCTTCTGCGCGTTTTGCTCTCCCCACCGAAGGACATCCCAGAAAAACGCTTATTGCTCATTGTCCGCCAAAATTTCGCTGAAGAACGTTAGGAGTTGTCATCACAGCAATCAGTTGCATGCATGCACAAAGTCAGACCGGCAAAAAAGTGGACGATTGAGCAGCCGTCAGTTTCAGGATGCACTTTGTGGTCGTGAAAAGAGTGTGTCAAAGACAAGTTGAAAAATTACCGGCATTCTAATAACTTGAGGGAAAATAGTGATGGTAATTTAAAGTTGAACTTGGGCTAAGACTCATGAAACAGCTAAACACGCAAACCAACGATGGTTACCATGATTTCAATGCATCCTTGAAAGATGCAGACCTCCAAACTTGGTTTGCTAGCCTGGTTCTGCCTGGCTATGCTTTTATGAATCCTAGCAAAGTATGTAGATAATTTTGATACGATAACTTCCCAAGCAAAAGACAAGAATTTCCCTATATATATTAATGAATTAGCACATAAATAAAAAAACGATATAAATGAACAGCTAAATACTCATTTCGGAACGTTTAACAGCAACAAAAATAATTTCTACAATTTCTAATCTATTATGAGTAGATATGGAGATTTACCTAATTTTTTCCTGCTGTTATATGTGTTTTATTGTATCCATAGCTAAGTCCAAGGTAAGAGCCAAATATTCTGGTTTAGTTCTGACTTAGGGCTCGATTCGAACACCCAACTACTCGAAATAGAGGAAGCACTACAGCCCTTCTTGTCCTGCTCCTATTCGAGGCAGTACTCTCTCAATCGAATGTTTGAGGTTTCGTCTTAATCGAAACAGGGTATTTGAACTAGGACATATTTAGTAGGTTTATCGTCGGTGCTAACTAAGTATAATAGTGATCATAATAATTAGTGTTATAATTGTTAGTGATAAGTGCTGTAACAACGTTAACAGGATAGAAAACCAGCAAGAACCTAATGGAATGAAAAAAGCCGATCTAGATCGGCACTTGTGAAAAATATCCGCAAAAATTCGAATGGGTCGGCACTTGTAGGAGATATCGTCAACGATTTGAAATCTTCCAAATGAAACATAGATTTATCATTTAATTAATTCATTTACTGCGCACTTAGGCGAGCATCATCTCTACTACATAGCAAGCGAATAATAAAGAAAAGTAACTCTGATAAATATGCGCTAGGAACGCAGTACGAGCAGCGCAAAATATCGAGTAGAAACGCTAGCAGCATCTCCTACCAATTGCTGCCATTCTCTCCCCAGCTGCTGCCATCTTTCAGCAATTGCTGCTAAAAGGACGGAGACTTAGGCAGCAACTGAGGGGACGATGGCAGCAGCTGCGAGGAGATCCTGGTGGGATTTCTATTCGACGTATCACGAAGTTCGGGCTTCGTTTCTAGCGCAAATTTATTAAAAAACAACCAACTGAACGGTGAAACCAGGAGAGTATTAGGGAAAATAAGTTAGGTGCTCCTGAAAACCATAATAGAGTTCTAGGATATTTCGATTTTTGAAAAGGAAAGAGAGAAATGTGATTTTCTACATATCAGCACAGAAACGGATCTTAGAATATGATGAACTAGTGGCGGCAGCGTAGGAAATGGAAAAACAAATTGAATTTAAAATCAAGGATCCTACCCTCACGAAAAGTGGAGCTTCTAGTCGAAATCAATTATATCTAAAAGCTTCGAGTGGTGCACAGACGCTCTGGCTAGGCGCATTTCATAGAGAAAATCAAACAAATTTACACGTTCAGTCCAGTTAAACGAGGGCAATTTGTAGAGCAATGAAAAACATCTGCTCAATACAAATATTGGCCTCGTAAAAGAAACTAATCTTGTACAAGCAGCTTTAGAGTGTTAGCTACAAGAGAGATGGATTTGAAAATCGACCGCAGTTATAAAAACAGATAGGAGTCCAGTTAGCTTCCTAGAGTTTGAATACCAATGGCTTCGAAAGAAAGGGTACGAGGTCTTATATCCAGAAATAGAGTTGAAGAGAAGGATATTCCATCGATGGAATTGACATCTCGAAATGAAGCAAAACGCGAGGAAAATTTTCGAGCCATGGTTTTCATCACTCATAATTAAGGCCATAGAAAACACAGTAATGCAAATAAAACATATACTATGAGTTGAAAAGAATATTTCTAATCTAAAGCGAAGAGTTTTCAATAGAACGACACTGTCAAAAAGGCCATCTGCGGAATGACCTAGTTGTTATACACATCGATTCTACACTGAACTAGAAGGTCGATAAATCCGAGGTCATGACCGGTAAAATCCTAGAGCATGGCGTTAACAGTAGTTCATCAAATGTTTGCTGTACATTCGTGGAAGAAACTTCCAAATAATTGAGTCTTTTCACTCATTAACGGAAAAGTCTTCCATTCTTCTGGGAGGTCTTGATTAGGTAGGTCAGAAAGATCATCACATGAGTTGGGAACCATCCAGGCGTTGATCTAGGCCCACATCCAAAATATGTTTTGCCTTGTGAGAGAAAACACAGCGGGTAAATGTGTGCAATTTTCCACTGAATCTTATCCACTCATGCTATCCCTCTATAAAAAATCCAAAAAAAAAATTCATCTATTCATGGGATCATTCATTGATTTTGATTTTTTTAAAATTTTGATTGTAGAGGAGACAAGGAGGATTGAAGGTGGAACTGATAATAGAGTTTCGTTAATCGGATACTGATCTGGTAAAGATAAGCATGCCGTGAAACAAGTAGATTTTTTTTACCCGTAGAAAACGTTTTATTAGATAGCACAATATCCAGATCACATCAATTTTTTCGTCACAACGCGTCTATTTATTTATTTATAAATACACTCATTGTGTTCCTTAGACAAGAGAGGGCTAATTCCATGGAATTCAGGATGACTCCAATTAAATTCAGAATTCAGATCAGCGAATTCAATCATGTAAAACCAGGTAGGAAAAAACTGACAACCAAATCGACAACACTACCCCTATAAACTAGAATTTATCATGGGTTACTCCTCTAGGTATTGGACTGGATAAAGCATACTGGATACGAGCCCTTAACACCTGTGCTGCGCATCTTATAGAGTACTTACTACTAGAAGACGCAGGATATGAATGCTGGTTTGCCGGCATGGTTTTCCGCGGGTACGAGTTCACGAATCCTATTCCTCAGGGGCAGGAGTTTGAAAGAAGTGAAAGGAGTAGGGTATTTATGAGCAATAAAAAATAGCTTATGTGCAAGAAAACTCGCACTTCAAAGGAAGCGATGCAGTTTTGATTGATGTGGGGTGTAAACAGCTCCACATATTTCCACAAATCCCCGAGATTTATTAGAGGAGATTTCTTCCCATTAGGAAAACTCTGAGAAAACGCGTTTTTCAACAGCTGTAACAACACTTGCCGTGCTAGAAAAAAAATGACGAAGGCTTTTTATGATTGTTAACGAGTACTTATGACTATGCTATATTCCAAACGCTACTAGACAAAAGAAAAAGAATCTTTGTTTGTTGAAAAAGATCATCGAACTGCAGGAAAAGAGAGGCACTTGTCGAAAAAATATTAAAAAGTTTGAGATGTCCAGCCTCAAAATTTCCGGTTTTTCTTCATCTTTTATTGAAAACTGAATGCACATGGTATTATAGACGAATGCGTTTTCAAAATCATAAGCCCACAAAAATTTTCACAATATTAATGCTCATTAATTTTTATTTTTTTAAAATTCGCACAACTTGTGATTTCAATTTTAGGCCCACACGCATATCTAATAAATACACATTGCTTGCGAATTTGCCTGAAAATCACTTTTCCCCGGGAGCAGCGAATTTCCGAAATTGAGCGAAAGATACCTAAGTTGCAGCTGCTATTAAAAAATCGCCGTTTCAGGAGAATTACATCCGTCGTGGCTAAGTCATTTCTTTTCCTGCACCTGGATGGGTGAACAGTAACTGTCATCAAACTGTAAACTTTTAGTTTGCAGTGGTAGTGAGGAAAGAACCCACCCAGAAGTTTAAGGGAACGGAGGGATCTGGATTAGAAGGAAATTCTTTAATCAGAAACATTCACGCTCAAAGCCGTCACGGCAGACGTACATAATTCTCCTGAAATGGCGCTTTTTTCATTTGAAAACACAAAGTAGAAACCTTCCGTTGGATTTTGGAATTTTGCTGATCCCGAGGGATACTGATCTTCAGGCAAATTCGCAAACAATGTGTGTAACTCTCAAAGTATGTGTACTCACATTTTCTCTGAAGCAGTAATTTAAAAAAATGAAGTCGGAGGTTAGGCGAGTTTTATTAAAGTTAAAGGTAATGGACATAATTCCCGTGGGAGTTTCTGGAGGCTTATGATTTTTGAAATGCAATTGCCTATAATTCCACTGGTATAGAGGATTTTGTGAAAAAAATGGAGTGAAATTATTATTGGGGAAATAATTATTGGGGAGATTTTGGGGCTTTATATCTCAAGTTATCAGGGGAAGCTCTTGCTATTATTAACCTTACAATGGGATTTTTCGCTGAGAAACTTCCATTTTTCAACCATTGTTGCGATCGAAAGGACACCATAATCTGAGATCTGGTTATCCATTGTGACCAAATTTGGCATTCAAAATTAATTCACTCAAGAGATGTTGCTGGAATTCCGTATCTACCCACTGGGAACAATCTAGAATTGGATTTATGAAACCTGAGTAGACCCTGCAGCAAAGCGGGACAAAAGATAAGGAAGGAAAAGAAGAAGAAGAAGAATGTGACACAACAGAAGGCGCTGATTTTGATTGTGCGGTTTTCGTTTCGAGCGAATCACAATTAAAAGAGCTATGGATCCCAATCACATGAGCTCCGACGGGACATAGCATTTATGTCGCAGATTTCAAAGGCGGGGACGGGACCATACCTATTTATGTAGCCACATTTCAGGTGGGCGTTGGGAAAAGGGATGTTTCCATATAGTTAATGAGATTTATATAGTGTTAGCGCACATAAACTAAAAGCACTACATAGAATTTCCAGTTTTAATGTTGTAGAAACTGATCACATATGGAAAGATTGGCTGAAAGGGTTGAATTCAAAGACACCGCTAGGAGACCGTGCAAATTGGCTCAGTTTTAGAGCTATGCGAGCGGTCTCGGATCTAACTTGTTCTCTGATTGCTTTCGCAATTTTCAAAGCCTGTGAAGGCGCTATCTTCTTGTGGCCCACTTTCTTTTGAATCCTCTAATTTGGGCTATTATATTTCTTTATTTCATAGCTCTTTCCTTAGGCGCTTTGATACTATGCCCTTCAACCAAGATGTACAATATAAATATAATTTAACACTGTCATTGATTAATATGATTATTATATTGCTCAATAAATTGAAGTGTACCAGCGTAATGTATGGCTTGATTGCCTAAGCAGAGCACCTCTTTCAAATTGCAGAAATCTCCAGCTTCAATTCGCTTGCCAAGCAACCTCTCGAAATTTTAGAGGATTAGGGCGAGTCACGCTGCTCATTACACGAATTTCCAGTGACGTTCGCAAAAAACCCTTTCAGCGGAAATGAATTCCACTTGGAATCGCTTTCTCCGGATTACGAAATGACATCAACATTCTCAGCCTCATGCCGGCATAACTGTTCATATTTCTGGAAAAATATAATGGTAGGGTTTTCCGTAATACATTTTCAAGGAGTTCCTTTCGGAAAGTTGTTCCTGAAAATCCACTAGGTAGTAGGTAGAAAGTCGGAAACAGAATAATTCGTTAGAACTCACAAGAGATACATATGTACCAGTGGAGGACGCAGAAAGTAGGCGGGAGGCGGGGGGGGGG
>JARK01001451.1:101948-114189 GCA_000688135.1 Ancylostoma ceylanicum | reverse complement strand
TGCGTCCGCCACTGATATTAGGTTGTCCCAAAAATATTGGCGGCTTTGAAGCTGAGCTTCCCAAGGTGCATAACTGTGAAACTCACGGAAACGAAGGAATGACAAGGTGGTTCTAGAATGCACTTAGATGGCACACGCCTTGTGCTTCCTGATCGTTCTGGAATTGTCTACCTAGGTCCCAAATTAGTGTGGTTATGAAGTTTCCAATATTCTTGGTCGGGGCCACTGATGTTGGGACAACCTAATAATTACGCACATACGTGTACATATGTGCTGGTTTTAACCATATCTGTCATTTATAGGGAAATGCTATGGCAAAAGTTTCCCATTCGCTTAAAGATCAGGGCATTACGTGAATGAGTGACACGTCAGTGACTTTTACGTCATTCCGTGATCAATCCTAGAAACTACATTAACAAAATAAAACCATAATGTACGTGATTATCGCGAACAAATAGGGTGCCTACCTTGTATTAAGGAAAATAGGCAAAACTTCCTCTTCACTAGTAGATCCGCATTCTATCATAGAATATTCATGAAAACATTTATTTGTATAAGCTTAGAATTTATTACGATATAACTTTTAGTGTTTGTTGATGTTAAGAGCATGTGGTTCATTGAAGAAATAGATGAATAATTTCAGGATGTTGAGGAGGTGTACAGAACACCTAGTGGATTCAAAGGACACATTGTGAAGGGAAGACCAATTTGGTCCACTTTTCTGAGCCTGGCGATCTGGCTGGTGAAAATTATCGAAATGAAAAAGATCCTACACATGCTAAATGACTTCGTTCAACTGTTCAGGAGCGAAAACAGAGGAACATTGAAGAATAGAGATGCGTGAATCACTTCGATGGGCGTGCATGTTCAACTGAGCGGCTCCCCACTAAAGATATCTAATTAAGCCCATTTTGCTTACGAGAACACTCTCGTGATTCCAGTCAGCTCTCTAAACGAGTTCGATCCTGGCTTTGAAAAAAAGCTTGAAATGCACTGATCAAACATGCCGGCGTTCAGCAGGGGAGGGAGGTGCAGTCGGGATCGTGGGCTGGACCCAGTAGGAGGTCCTATAGCAGGAACTATGGTGAAACTGGAAGCCAGATTCCAGTAGACAGGGAGTAGCATGGAAAATATCGAAATTCGGAAGAGAAGGTGGAGGGATTTCAACTTTCCCATTTCATCTTGGGGGTTTGCTGGAGTTGACTTATCCTGCGGATGTGATTTCCGGAAATGTGGAAATGGAATTAGAAATGAATGATATGATTTCCCGAAATGTTATTTACGCAAAAGCTGTACTGTCATTGAATTGTGTAGAATTATTTCTTCAAGACACACGCACAAGAGTATTATGTCGTCGAATACGCTACCACGCTTTTCTATAAGTTGTTTGTATTTCTCATTTTCCAAATAATTTCGAAGTATTTGTAGCGATTCAAAAGAGCTGATGTTCCTCTGCAAGCACGTCCTCATCATAGCCTTTTAAAATGGTTCGATTCCTAAGTTTATTCCGCTGGATATGAGAAAATTAGCCGGCAAAAGTACTCAATTTTGATATTTGCTTTGTTTTTTTTCGCAATGTTCAAAAAGCGAGTGATGCGGCTTAAAACGTTTGCTTCCTGTATGGAGAGTACGTTAACAAAACTGCTGTAGGTTTGCTCAGGTTGTCACTGGATGATGCGGAAGAAAGTGAGTGGGTGGAGCTTATTTGCATGGGGCGGTACTTACTTACTAGAATGTTTTCATATTCAGTTAATTTGAGTAATAATTCAAAGGTCTATCCAAAAAATCAAACGTTTCAATAGCCCAAAGCTTCACAGCATTAATTTTCGTTCTTCCGAAGGTGTAAGACTCTCCCTTTCCTGAACATTTCAATTTGTCGACTTATTCGAAATCGAATATTCGAATACTGAATGTACCTGAAGCATTATTCTATCAGCACACTATTACACATCTGTAGTGGACGGACTATCCCTATCATCGCACATCCTTACTCACTGCTTCCGTATGCCGCAAAGCCTTCACCTATCATGAAACGTCAAAAATTGAAGAGAAACTACGGGAATATTTATGACAACACAATCCATAGATGGCATTGCCTCAACTTTATTTTTTCTCGGATCGCAATTTCAAATCCAGAGCGCAGTCCAGAACAAAATGGAAGTTATACGAAGGCAGCGACAGTTGAGCATTGCCGCATAAGCGTGTGCTAAACGACAGGCCTTCAATTTGTATCTCGCTTGGCCCCGCATGTTTCAGTGAGTCATTTTCTCGTAACTTCTCTGTAATATTGTCTCCGGTGAAATGAACTAAGCCACTGCAGTTGTCAAACAGGTGAGATTATGTGGAGAAGACATCACCAAAAGTGTTAGGAGTTTTACCTTTGCTCCACCTCGTCCTAACGTAGCAGATCTTCTAACACAATATGAGCAAGGCGTACCACTTGCAGGTGGCTTTCGCTTTGCGGCAACATGGAAAGAATGAGCTTTGTATTACCTTTGTTATCAATCTAGGATTTTCCGTGCCTACTTGCTGATGACTGCGAAGATCGCGAATAAATGACAGCTTACCGTACAGTTTCATGACTACTCATTCAGAAAAAAAAAAGAAATTTTCAACAAAAAGGAGCGAATCACTGCCCAGCGTGTGATGCTCGCTGGCTTCAGCTATTTCTCACCTCAGCAACGGATGATTTGTTTCATGTGCATCATCATAAAAACATATAGTCGAATGTTCAGAATTCATAGAACTATCGAACAAGGAACGAAGTTCGTTTCTTCCTCCACAGGATGACAAAACATTTGGCCGAAGTTTCCCAAAATTTTTTCCAGGGATTTTCGGGATGTAATTAGGGCTTGTTGACAGTCTCTGCCTCAGCAGGCTGTGTATTTCATTGTCGACACAATGCAAGTCTTTGAGGGTAATGGCAGCTCTAGAAAGTTAGCTAGAACGAACGCGCAGTTGCTCATATTCTACAGTTTCCGCAGATACTTGCTGAAAATCCAGTTTATGGATGGGAATTATTAAACGTTTTTAGATCCATCTAAAGTCGAGCATCTGCATAACAAAAGTGAAATCAACGCATAAATCATCCATAATGTAATCCGTGATTGTATGTCACGGCTTAAAGGCAGTGTATCAGCTCATTTTGGGTATCGAGATGTCAACGGAATCCAACTCTTCTCGACGCGCTGATTCCAACGATGTTCTTGAAATCTGAAAAAAACGGTCAAAATCCCTACTTTTAAGGCAAAATGTGGTCTTCACATGGACGAGTTTCCCTGACCGCAAGCAAGGAGGAAGCAACGAGAAATTGAGATTGTCTATCGAAATGAACTTGTCGGCAGCAGCTATCATAGACAGAACAAGAATTTCCGTGTTGGAAACCAGTGCTGTACCCTCAGTAACCTTCCATTGCGGAATGAAGCCTCTCGAACAGCTGGTCGAGGATTTTGAAATTCTCGGCCAAAGAATACCGTATTTTTCGGGTTTTCGACGTCTTTTTGAAATTTAAAGTACCTCTATGTGCTCAGCAGCCCGAATATGTTCAGAAGATGTGGAAGTGTGACGAGCTGACACACTGCCTTTGAGCCCAACCATTTATAAATTGTACATATTGAGAAGGCTTTTTAGAGCATCTCCATTCATTACCTTCCCGCTTTTAAGAGATGATCCATGAAATATTGATTAAAAGCCTGCTTCGGTGACTTTTATAGATTCCGGCGTTGCTCCAAAAACTCCGTAATTTCCCATTATCCAGATAAGCCTATATACATGATTGCCGTGTGGTGCGGTTTTTAAGCTTGTCCCACAAATTCATAGGGCTTATGGCTAGAACACTGTAAGAAAGTAAGGAAAGAAGTTTGCCATTGTGGAGATGCGGACTCAAGCTGATCTGGGCTCCAGGGTTCCATCACCTTTAGCCTGCATTATTGAGCCTGTATCGGGAAGCTTGGGATTTCGCTTGAAATCTATGTTGTGTTTTCGGAGTGCATAGATTTAGTAAATTCACAGAAGTTTTAGGGCGTGGGTGCTGCTCTGCCCTCGCTAACAATTTTTGAAAGATTGGAGAAGCTTGGACAAGTCGGTGGAATATGCTGGGTGTGGAGTCACTGTCCACCCTGGCCGGCGGTGGAGTTTGGAAGTGTCGTGGAGGAAAGTACGTAAAATCCATTCTCTTCGTTTCTTTTCCCGGACGACGAAAGCGAGCTCCCGAAGGTGCCGAGTATGGACGTCAGCTAGGACCGTGTTCATTCCGTCCTACAACTCCTAACAAAGTTTCACAATGAATGTGAATGATCTAGAACAGAGCAACGCTTTATCAAACGCACAATATATGAATATATGCCACATTTTGATTATATAAATATGAAATACTTCATTGGATGCAATTAAAAGGACTACTTTGTCCTAGTAGGTAGCGAAATTAACAACGATTTTGTAACTCTACGCAGAGATTCATTGTTTTACGCGGTTGGTCGAGGCACTTTTCTGGCACGAAGACCGGATTGATGGCATTGCATAATTTGATCCCATTTGGCGAGACACACCACCATGTCTTTCCTCAACGATTTAACACCCCAGAAACGACGTGGATTTGCCTGAAAAATCACATGATAATATGACGCAATGACGAAGGAGCTGTAGCCCTGTAGTAGGATCCATAAGCGTTTCTTGGAAGGTCCTGAGCTTTCCGCTCAGATTGGACCACGACCACTTCTACTAACAAAGCGAAATCTTGTTCGGCATTTCTTGTTGTTTGTGACTGAGGAGAGTCGTTCGGATGAGGAATACCTACTTTTACCGGAAATACGCGTTCGCTTTGGAGTCAGCAAAACTCCATTTAATCTGTGTAATTTAATTAAATTTTAATCTATATAAATAACTGGTCACTGGGAAATTCCGTTCAAAATCACCAGTCCCCAAAATATGCTCGAATTTATCAGAAAATTTTAAGTTTACCTGTGGTTGACACATCTGAAGGCATTGCTCGCCAAGTTGAGCAATACCGTTAGCGCGACAACATTCGGTGTTATCGTGAGTTTGAGCAGCACAGTGCACGACAGCAGGAAGATATTTGTACAGACGACATCGAGAAGGTTGGATTGTGTGCATCAACTGAAAGAGTGTCTTAATTAATAAATTGGTTCTTAAGAGGACGATTTTTCTGTTTCGTTTTCGTAGCAATTGAGAAAACGTGCTATCAGCAGTTATCTCGTAAATAAAGATATTTCACTTTGGACTCTGATCGTCATGGGGGTTACTCGCAGATCTGCCAACAATGCTGAAACAGCTACCAGGGCACTTTCCCAGCCCGGCCAGCTGCACACATCCGGACGAAGACGTCGGAGAAGGAAGAGGTAATAGCACAGCTTCAGTCTATACTGGAAATCAAAGCTCTTGAAGCACTGCCTCTACTCAACCAGCTACTTCAGCTCTCCGGGATAGACCCTCGAGATGTTGTAGAGAGTGAGAAGCGGTCCAGATCGATTGTCATTTCCGGTGTAGCTGAAGCTAGTGGTAATCTCACACCGTTTGACAGGCTCAAAAACTCCAGGAATCAATCTGACAACGATGGTTTTTTTGAAGACAACGAACCAAAAGGGAGTGCTCATGGTTTATCACTAACTGGTTGTTCTGCAATGATGAACCAAACCTACAACGACACTTTGACAGCTTAGAAACCAAACAAAAAATTACTACGGAGTCCTGTGTTCTTTCAAGTTTCTTCTATGCTTTTGGGACACATCCACACGACCAACTAAAAGTCATGAGGAGCAATGCCTTTGAGCACAAAAACCTTCCTTGCAAGAAGTCCCAATCATTTTTACAACCGTGCAAATGGCGGTCATTTGTACTCAATCAGTATAAGCTTTTGAAAGAAAGTTCAAATCAGCTTTGTATTAGATCTACAGTGCTGCGTTCTTTGAAGGAAAAGTTATCCACCGTTTAGATGTTTATGTGAATTCACTTGAGAACTTAAAAGTGTCCTGAAGTAGATAATTGAATTTAGTGCTCAAGCCGTTGCGAAGGTATAGTATTGCTTTGATGAATCATTTTTATAGTTTCATCACTTTGCTTAGGAGCAGTTTAGGAGTAGTTAACATGTGCTAAGCTGAGGCAACAAATCATTTCAATTAACTCCTTCGAAACCGGGCTCATCAAAGGGGAGCATTGTGTATGCCCTTGGCAACATAGTAAATATGACTGCACATGAAAAACTGTAAACATGCTCCATCAAGTGCCATTTTCCTTCCCATGTAAACAAGTTCTAGCCAATGCAGTTTCCCGCATCGCTTCAAAAACATGGCATGGAAAACACTGAGTTCTCGGAAAGAAACGCCCATGCCTCCCAGACGAACTTAATAGCTGTTCTCTGCGTGGAAAAACAATGGAATGATGATAGTGTCAGAAGGACTCTATGGAAATTAGCTCTCATTTGGAAAATTGTTCAAGACGGTGCAATCTCAAGCGCGCCATTTTTCGAGGGGCGTTCTTTTTCAGGATTAGCGCTCGCATACTGGTAAAATATCGATTTCTGCAAAGTTTTACCGTTTAGCGAAAAATCATATGTAGCTCTAATTTATGACGAGGCAGATTTACAATCCATACATGGTGCCAGTAGCTTTTCCTAGAAATCTGGATTCTAACTTACCACGACTCTCGCTTCAATAGCGTTCGTCTCGTAGATGCACAGTCCTCGACATTCCGGCGGAACAAACCGTTCGCAACATGATCCGAACACTTGATCGGCAATTTTTCTTTCTATACATGGCTTCCAGTTGGAACCGGCTGTTCCACAGTTCTGCAAAAAATAAGTAATGAGGAGGGCTCAGGAAAAAAGAAAACAAGAAAAATTGTGAAACATGCACTATATAGAGGTATGTATGTGAGCTCTGATCTCCTTAAGTTTGTGGATTTTTCCACATTTTTTTATGCTAAAGGGATTGTGGTAAAATGCGTGGTAGACATGATTCGACGTGATAAAGCACACTGAGGATTTTATAATGAAGGAAGACATAGGGGGAAATGGCAGATACACCATTACTTAGTGAAAAGAAGGCGGACACTGCAACCCAAGGGAGTGGGTCCACGAATTCGTGGAAAATTTTATTCAGGACATATAGATGGTTCCACAGCTCATTCGTATTCTCTCAAAATTTTTATTGGTTTTTTAAAAATTCCACCGTCCATGTCCCTTTTTTGTGAGAACCGTCTCTCTTCGCCCTTTCCATCACGTTCCTCAGTTCTGTGGCTTTCATTGGGGACAGCTGGTTTAGATGGTGGCTTCAGTAGTAAATTTAGATGTGGTTACGTTTTCTGGAGTGCTTTCAAATCGAGTCATATGATGCTACCGCATTTTCGAAATCGCTTCAGCAACACAAAATATGATGTATGTTTGAAGACAAGGTCCAATCTTGCCCATCCAGGTTTTTTGTTCCTTGAAGTCCATACCATATGTGTAACAAGTACTTGAAGTTCGAGAGCTCGACGTAAGGGCTATCGCAAGATATAGGAGCAAACGTCTGAGGATTACGGTAGTCGTAGGAAAACATGCTCCAGTTCACAAAGGGTGCTCGCGTCCATAATGGACAAAGATGGATGATGCGCATGGATACAGACACTTAACGAACTCTTCCTGAAACCACTCTCATCCTACGGACTATCCAACGGACCTTTGAAAATGAATTTTTTCCTACGACGCCACAATAGACAACATGTGGGCGCACCGTATAACGTTATTTGAATGCACGGCTGCTGCAAACATGCAAACGCCATACCAAAACTGGTCGATGGGAGCCGTTCGTTGTGGGACTTCTTCAGGGTTTTTTTCGATTGTTTCTGTCCAAGGCGTCGCCGTGAGCGACGAATTCGATAAAAATCCAGGAGGTAAAATTTTGCCCGGACCTTGCCTTTGAAGGAGGAGTTAGGAAAAAAATGATGAAAGAGCCCTGTTTCTTGAGCTTCCCTGGGTTACGTGACTCAACTATGCACACACCATGATTTGTCTTCGCGCATTCAGAAGAGGAAAAACTAACGTTGGAATGCTATTCTATTTCGTTTTACAATATTTCTTCTCTCGGTTATTCCCAGAGAGCACACATCTCATTCGAAGAAACCACCTAAGCGTGCAAAATTTTAATTTATTTTATGAAGCCCATGACAGCCGTCAACTTCTAAATTTCTCCACAACTGAATGACAATGTCTCTGAATAGTAAGACCTTACAGAATGAGCGTTTACCTCTACTCACATATGTTCCTTATCGGGGCAAATTTCACATCTCAAATAAGCATCTGCGTGTGAAGAAAATTCGGAAAACTCACAATATTGAAAGAAAATTAACATGTATTCTTTAGACCGTCATGACAAAAGACAATTATTGGATTAGAATTAGATTACGGATACCATACATATATCTATGGTGGTCCGGGAAATATTGTTTGGATGTTCTTTAAGCAAATTCGTGGGCAATACACAAAAATTTTCAGATTTGTCATAGGAAGATGGAATATTTATTAACCGTTGATTTTTTTGAACCTTCAACGACCACCAATTAATACCTATTCTTACTATACATACCTTCTGTATTGGAATCATTTGATGTGCTTAGGTGATAAGCCTCGTTTTAAAGTTTGGGTAGGAAAATTTCAATGAGATGTATAGTCGAAGAAAAGGGATATAACTTTTTTTCTCTAGCTTTTTTGAAGTAAAGGGCTTGCTAAAGTTCAAGAAAAAACGTGGCCATCAAAGATGTTAACGATAATATTTCCTAGCTATGTTGATGGGTAGTCAGGAATTCTTGGGTTTTTTCAAGTTAGAAAACCGACGGAAATTTTTTTTAAAACTACGTTCAAGGCCTCGTCGATGGCGTTCGTACTTCTTTGTTCAGTTTCTGCTTCATTTCTCGAAATACAAGAGTGTAATACTAGTGTTACTAGTAGCAGTAAAAAAGAACACTACTGTAAGATAATGTGCGCCGCGACTGTTCCGCAGTTCTTTTATTGGCTATTCTCTGGCCCATTAGGCTAGCCATCGAGACGGCTCTATAGTGTCCAAAAAACTAATAGTAACTAACAGGTAATAAGCAGTAAATCAGTGCCACCTCGTGAAGCAGTAAATCAACTGCATAACCAGAAGACTGTAACCAGTTCTTCTTGAGAATTGTTTTCGACGCCAGCTAATCATTTTTAGGACTGCTTATAATTTTTGAGAACGTCTTCGTTATTTCTCATTTATGGATACACTTTTGTACTGAATCAAATAAAGTAAGTAGCAATAATTGATCGCAAGATTCGTGAAATGCACTGAGACGGCTGCGAAAATCGGGCAATTAGTGTACGAAGAAATGATCGTGGCGTTTTGCTGAGAGGTATCATCTGTTCTCTTTCCATTTTTTCAGCGAATATGTCATCGAAACCTGGATTTGTCATCTCGGGTATGTTTGTGTTTTAGTGGTTATATCGAGAAGATCAACATTTAAGTGGAGAGAGAAATCCTTGAAAAATTGTGAGCGCCTTTGTTATCTACAGAAAGACTTCACGAACATATCCAGGAAGTAGATAAGAATTAGATTGGAAACTTACGCCAGGATTGTCGAAATCGATCTCGTTTTGAGCGTATGACGTGAATACTAGAGCAGATAAAATAAAGAATATCATACCTAAAAGTGCTGGAATGAAAACGAGAAGGCGAAAATTTCATGGAAAATATTCCACGAGGATATTCTGCACGTTTCATTCGCGGTAGCAATCAAGCGTAGGTGAGATCTAACGAAGATGGTTGAAAGATAAGACAGCATGGTAGCAAGTGTGGAGAGGCGCAACGAAGAAAGACACGAAACCGGAATATTCCGTCGCCACCTGCACAACATGCCCTACAATACTGGTATGCACTGAGAACATGAGACCGACGTGTAACTGGGGGGCCAGAGCGACGGATCTCACCGTGGCGGCGTTGGTGGTGACGGGGCGAACCCGTTGTGTGCGGGCTAGCACCCCACCAATTTGCCCCAGTCGAAACCACTCACAAGGCGTCGATTTCCTTACAGCGATCGCTTAGGCTTAGGGATGAAGCTGAAAGCGGCATCTGGAGGAGCGCTACCCTACCAAGGTGAAACAACTACCCGAAGCAGAACTCCACAAGGACGTCATGTCATCGGGAAGCGAACGACGTTTGCAGTGCGAGTAACCTTCGATCATTTGTGCCGTATCTCACATCATAGACTTATTATTGATCCGCTCTTTAGTTTCATTAAAGGACAGCAAAATCCACGATGATTTCTTCAACAGAGTGCAACTGATGAAACTAATCGGATCACAGCGCTGGGCAAAGCATGAAGACCACCACCACAGCGCGTCTAATTAAACGAAAAGGCGACGTGGACCGGTCGGCCAGGTAAGGATCGCTACGCTGCTACATTTCCGCGCAAGCGTTCCGCTCTTTTTTCCGAACTTTCCTATGACTACACATAAAACCCGGCTGCGATACTGCTAACACTGAAGAGTTGCTTGTCAACCGATGTTAGCCCATTGCACGCGGTTCGTGAAGAAAAATGAACAAGGATCTCGAAGAAGAATCGCGTCCAAAAATTCCATTTGGAGAGTGTGATGCAATTAAAGGAATGAAACTCATACATAAGGGCCTACAGCCTTTCTTTAAAGCTTGTCTCCTCAAATTCCACATATTTTATTGGGCTCTTTATTTCATGGATTAACTTTGCCTCTTTCCAAAGGTCATTCGAGAAGAAATGAATCATAATTCAAAAAAAAAAGTGTAGTGTCAAAACGCTTGAGCCCATATGTATGGCTGAAACTAAAGCAATCATCCTCTGGAAATTTAAAAATGACTTGATTGTGTTACGATAGGAAAGAGCAGGAAAATGCTGGAACTAGGCTAAATATACCGACTTTCAGCAACACTCTTCTGAAAAAAAAAACAGTATTTCCAGCCACAACTGCATATTTTTCATCTCACATGTAATGAATTCTCGAATTTAAAGATGATCATTCAACCAAAATTATTTTTTTAAAGCGCAGACAACATTCTCTTTCGTGTTTACTTCTACCTTTTTCACACTAACTGGAACATAAATTAGGTGAGTACTGTCCCATAATAATTGCTCCATCAAGAACTAGTTTCTGGTAACTTTATGGTAACTAGGAAATACAAGAAAGACAATACAGGGCGGAGAAGTGAGTAATATGATGTTAAATATTTAAAAAAAAACATATGTAACAATTTGTCATTGATACAATAGCTTAGACCGTGACTAATTCATTGTTTTGTATTATCATTCATTAATTTTCATTCCTCTAAGTGGTTATTTGGATTTTCTTCCTTTTTGTTTCATTATATTGTCTAAATATTCTTTCCCTGTCTTCACGACTAAATCCTTATAGTATAAAGCAGATAGCTACTTTACATTCAAAGTGTGAAAGTAGGCCTGGATGCATAAAGCTTCAGCCTATTTCTGTCGATCTACGGGTTAAAACATGCACGTCATCATAGCCTTCAGTGACAGCGCATCCATGAAGATGATGGACGTGTTAAGAAAACTCGTCCACTTTCTATTTCCGATCTTTTCGCCCACACTTTTTTGTAGTTTCAGGAAAAACTCTTCCACTTTCCACTAAGGCCGGTCTTTTGACTAGCTTTACGCACTGTTCGAGCATGAGTAGTTGAGGATACTGTTTTCCGCTCTCCGGCTGGATGTGAAGCGAGGTGTTGATACCCAAGACCTGCTAACATGTTTTCGTACGAGTATGTCTTTAATTCTCATCAGTAGTGGAATTCATAAACATTTTCCGGAGGGTAATAAGCTACCCGCCGCTCCAAAACCGACGAGTTCCCCTCGTAAAGTAGCGAAAGCAAGTTGGGATAAGGATAGCAAGATATATCACATCTTGCTAGGGAACTACGCCCACTTGGATGATGGGAAGCTAGAAACCGTCTTGGGAACGTTCATGAATCCCACTACAGGACCATGCTTGGGATCCCTTCGCTACAGTCTCCGTTGTCCAGATACTTGGAATCACGGATGGGATTATAACAAACTTCAGTGACAGCACATTCATGAAGATGATGGACGTGTTGAGAAAACTGAAAGAAAACAAACTTCAACTAATGTATCCTTCGGAATACTGCAACTCTTTCTACCAATTGAAGTATCTGAAGTCTAAATGTCTTATCAGTTTTTAATTGATTTAGTTTTATCACTGTTTATCAATGGCGGACGAAGAAAG
>JARK01001451.1:80661-101327 GCA_000688135.1 Ancylostoma ceylanicum | reverse complement strand
GGGGGTGAGGCGTGCGTGGGAAAAAAATTGGGGTCTCCTTCGTTTCGGGGACTCGGACAGGAAATAAAAACAATAAAAATATTAATCATATTAATGAATAATTGGTAAAACTAATCTAAAAATTAATAATAAAAATAGACAATTAAAAATACGCTCCTCCGCGTCCGTCACTGCTACTTGTTGTTCATCAAAAAGGAAAAGTTCACCTCATTTGAAGACGAAAATTGCATGCCCACCAGCTTGTTCTTTCCTACCACGGTGCGGATGACTTCAAAAATCTTCTTGGATCACATCCAGGGGAGAAATCCCGTTCAAGAAGAAGAGCAGGAAATGAAGAAGAAATTCGAAACAAGAAGAACGAAATCCCATGAGGGCTCACTCCCAGGAACACATTATTTTCTAGGAGTGCCTTTCCGTGGACTGACTATATAAGAAGAAAAATCTTCGCATTTGCTGATCTTTGCATCTTGCGAGAAAACTGCTTCCATGCTGACACTACCTGGTCAAACTTCTGGATTCACTTCCTACAAAAATTTTCTATGCGTGTCCTGTGATATTTTGTTATCAAGGGAAAGCCGAGTAGAGCTGATTGATTTGGGAGCCTTCAATACTTTAGTCACTACACACTAAGACTACGTCCTATTAGATTATGGTGGTGTGGATAGAAGTGTTTTTTTAGAGTGTGACAAGAAGATGCAGAACATTATACGTATATTCCTGTAAAAAATCCGATAAGTAGAGTTGAAGATTGCAAGATTTTGCAAGACGTGAACGGAACCAGTGTAATGTTCGCACCTAAAGTTCAACATCGTTCTTGCAACATTCGATGTGCAGCACATGCCCTTAACGGTGTTCGAACGCCAAAAATTTAGTTGGTGTATGTATGTGTATCCATGATCTTCAGGATAAATGAGAAATAATCGCAACGCTGCTTCTTAGCAGATGCTCCTTCTGGTGGTCGGCGACCGGTTCACCTAATCCTTTCGCTTAGTCGCTGGCCTACGTTTGTCCAGATTTCTGGAAGAATGGCTGCCGTTGCATTATCCTTGGCTCAACAAGGTCACATACAGATCGTTATGTGCAGCTCCTTGTCCCAATTACCAGTAATGTTCTAGTATTGTTGTTCCACGTGTGCAGCAATCAACGTTCCACCATGAATGGTTCCCACAGACCGGACAGAACACTAAAGAGGAAGATGCATCCATGGTGGTGGTTTCAACGGAACAAATTGATGGAGGGGGCTGGCGGCATAACGGGTTCGCACGGTGAGAGGAAGTGTCCGAGAGATTGCGCCCGAAACAGTTCAGTGGCGGAGCGTCGACCCTTCTTCGTAGTTGATTCACGATGTTCCACGTGGAGATTCCGAGAACGACGTTGTTGTCACGTAGTAATTCGCCAACTTTCAAAGTCTGGGTAGTCGAGTTATGGTTGTCCATGAAATTTTTCCAACTTGCATGCTATCATTGTTGTCTTTCTTAGTCATAGACGTTACAAATGCTCTGATAACTGGGCAGCATAAGCGCACCTCAAACGTCGTAATGCGTCAAGGTCAAAGACTGCTTTTGGGCCCCGTCATCTCTCCCTCTCCCTTCCCCGCTTACCCTCGATTGTTGCCAAAGGAGTGGAGCTTTAGCAGCAACTGAGTGGGAGTACATAAAAGCAGGACCAGAGGGGTAAGAGGAGACGGCCACGCCCTTTAATAAGCGTTGAGCTTGACGATGTTCAGGCTTCGTTTGTGTAAGATTCAGTGCGGGATGAAGAAGTGGAAGAAATATAACGCAAAGGAGAAAGGATTGCAGGTACTCTCACTATTCGTTTTCCCGAGTAGAACTGCATAGTTAAATTTAAAGTATGTACGTAGGCATATCCTAGTATAAAGCACCTTCACCCTGAAAGCATTTCAATAGAAGAGATTGAGAACACTTGAGAAAACATAGAACAATGATCTGACAGTTATTCATTAAGTTCTGCACTCGTTAGAAAATTTTAGAGTAGTAATTAATCAGTAATAATTTATTTAGTCAACCACGAGGCTATACGAGAAAAGAATCTGTTGTATGAAATTGACTGACACAGACCTAGGGCAAGCCGAAAAAGATAGAAAGTGATAGATGAATTTCGTCTTTTTCCTTCCTCCGAATGTCCTGTGATTTATCAAAAGAAAGATGGATTAAAATCAGCGAACCTACATACCAATGATGGCTAGCTGGTGATGGGCCTGATCATGTAATTGAGCAGCACATCCAGAAGAATATTGAACATTGCAAATGTGAAAAAAAGAAAAAGAGGAAAAAGATGAATGGATGGAAAATGAAAAAAGAAAAATGTTGGAAAGAAAAATATGGAAAAAGAGGCGATTCAAAAGCGAACAAAGCAGGAAAGAGAAAGTCATTCTTATTTAATAATGGGATGTATGGTCTGGTAGCGCACACAGGGCCCATGATCTGACATTGTCCGCAACTACGACCACACTTGTTTCCAGCGATGGGAGAACGCCACAGAATTCCTTTTGAAGGAGGTAGATGCAGCACGCCAAAATAGAAGGAATGATACCAAATTCACGTCAAAACCTAGACAAGTAGGCTTAGAAATCAAGCATACGTAATTGCAGTCAATGTCACATCATGGGCCCTGTGTATGCTACCAGACTATACGTATATTATATAAGACTTCCCACAGCCCACCACATTTTTATCACCCATGAAATGGCGTTGGCTTATATCATTTCAGATGTGACGACTATCCCTACAAGGCAAATTGTTTCACTCCCGATATCTTCACTCATCGTAGTGCTTCCTATAGAAGTTGAGCCAGGCAGGGTTGACGGACCTACCAAGATAGAATCGGGAACTTACTTCCACTTGCAGTGTTGGTCGGTAACTGTTCTTCCTGCCGTGACTCCATCCACATCCCAATTGTCACAAGGCAACTTCATTGTTTACCTACTATCGGAATTTGTTTAGTTCTGAGATTATTCTATTTTTAAATATGCCTATAAATAATTATGACACATCAACTCGACGACGAGTGTCAACTGGACAATACTGAGACGTTGAAACGTTCCTGCACCTGAGCAGTTTCGAATCTATGTAGGCTGTTTCACAACGACTGAACCCTGCAGATAAAGGAATTTTTGTAGGCTTGTGGTGGTGATATGAAGGTGATAG
Organism: Ancylostoma ceylanicum; assembly: GCA_000688135.1. NCBI lineage: Eukaryota > Metazoa > Nematoda > Chromadorea > Rhabditida > Ancylostomatidae > Ancylostoma > Ancylostoma ceylanicum. The sequence goes on along the minus strand of JARK01001451.1, from coordinate 98,160 downwards.
AAACTCTTCCGTAGAAGAAGGAAGAAATACCCAAACTTTATGGAGGAGCAAGTCAAGTCAGAACAATGCCTTCCATGGTGATTTCCATGTATTGTCTTTATCATCTGTGTTCAACGCAGATACGATCAGGTTACTATTGTACAGTACGGCATACCTAGGGCAATCTGGTGAATTCAAGTGACGAAGGTGCTCTCTCAAAGTTTCTGGAATATATTCACCATCGGGAATCCAGATGATCCTTCGTACGTATGTACTTGTTGAAGATGACCAACAGGCTAGATGCTGGTTACCGCTGGAACCACTAACACTTCCTCATCAACACTGAATAACAGCTTTGAACTCACCACCTCTTTTATCCACAGCAATGACGAAAAAAAGTCATCTTTCGGTTGCCTTAACTCTATTAGAGCTGTTACGATTATTGTCCAGAAGCAGTTTTACCAGAAGCAGGATGTGTTGAGAATTTCCTAGTGACATTAAATATTTGCATTTATGGCAGGAAAATGTACTAAATAGAACATTTGAACAGGATACGTTGTGAAACTCTGTGAGAATTTTTATATTTATTGCCAGGTTTTTATATTTATCGGTGGACATACGAAATTCTCGAGTTTACTGAGTTAAATTAAAGCGTCTAGATTTCTGCTATTTTGATCTCCCAAATCTTTGCATCATAAGCGAATTTCAAATCCTCCTAGTCAGTAGCAATCCTTTCATGAGCACATTTTTGTGAATTTCACCGCAATTCCTTGCGAGAAAAAAAGCTCGCCGTGTGCCAGAAAAATTATTGGGTAATCTGAAGCACAAGCTTGAGATCGTACTCTAACTGTTTCAATATATGATCAATATATTCTATAATATATTCTAAGGTTTTAGTAAGTACTGCGTATAAATTTCATCACAAAAGCAATGAAGTAAGAAAAACCAACAGTAATATCGATAAGCTGATACATGCCCTAATAATCGGTGCTCCACCAAACAGAAACAGTAGTGTTGTATGTGTTTACATCTTTCAGAATAGGACATGCTTCCACCGTACTTCCTTCTGCAGCTCTCAGTACCAGCTGTAGCAAATTTGAACCCATCAAAAGTGTCGAAATGCGATTCCAGGCAATGTTCTTCCTGATCTTGCTGTGAGTCACGAAGATAAGCGTTAAAGTAAACAATGATTCAAATGATAGCGTCACTTCGGCAAGTTTCGGCCTTTTAAGGACGACAAGAATGCCATTTCTTTTGCGAAAAACGCCTCCATCCTTGTTACGATGAAGTTCCTATTGGGTGCCGGAGTTTCAGCAGTGATCACTTTCATTTTTATTAGTATTTCACTCTTCACACAAGGTTAGTTTCAACAGCAGCATCTGAAATATATCATATCCTTGACATTTATTATTATTTTCATGTATTTGCCTCAAAATCCACGAATATGAATTCTCCAGACTCATGAAGTTTTTCCAGGATGGGTGACTGCTTCAATTACTCAGTTTGGGGTAACTATAAAGCAATCTTCTGGTATTTTTCCATGGGCATGTGTTTCGGAAAACGTATGTAACCTATTCTGGGAGGTAAGCGTATTCTTCAAACCTCTTGGAGAAAGTTTCCATGCTACGAGACGATTTCTAGTACGCTGATGGATGGGCCATAGTACTCTTTCTTGGTATACTCTTTGCTTGGATTCTCCAGTTCTTCGCTGTGGCAGCAGTTATTTTATCGCTGTAAGGCTTGCTTTTTTTCTTGCTATTTGTATGGATCCTGGAATTTTATGGAATCTCTTCCTTGAAATGACTGGGACACGTACGAAAAAGCAATAGTCGAGGATATTCGTGTATTTGCAGAAGAAACTCACAGAAAATATCACCTTTCATGTGTTTATCGAATAATGTGTAAGATGAGGGAAAAGGGGTGTAACCATGCGACTCTGGTTGGTCCGTGCGAACTGCTCGTCACGCCCCTTTTTGGACTGGTTCGGCGTTAAGCACAAATATACCATGTATTACGTAATTGACGTCATTAGAGTTGGAAAAGGAGCGCGTGACGGGTGGTGCGAACGCGCCAATCAGAGTCGTCTGGTTACACCCCCTTTCTCCTCACGATGATACACACGCTCAACATTCGAATATTCGATTTCGAATAAGTCGACAAATTGAAATGTTCAGGGAAGGGAGAGCCGTACACCTTTGGGTGAACGAAAATAAGCGCTGTGGAGCTCTGTATTTTGGGATGTTCGATTTTTTGCATGGATCCTTGTTATTCCAATTAATCGAATTTATTCAATCTTCACTCGGTTAACAATCTAATCTGAGCCCGAAATCTGAGGGGTTTTGGAGCACGGTTAAGTAGTTTTGTACTTCAAAAAGAGCAGATCCTAGAAAATGCTCGGATCGCAGAATAGGACTTACGACAGCTCATACAGCTGTGCTATCTCAGCAGAAAGGGACGATTTTTTTTTGTTTTCTTCCTTAGTTTCGGTAGTAAAACTCTCCACCACTAACATCCTTGGGCGTAAGAATCAATTTTTCCGTGGCTGTGAGCTTGAGTTTCCACGGAATCCTTGGAACAGTAGGAGAGAGTGCGGCAGTTTTGTATCTGATGCCAATCCTTTATTTTTCAGAGTGCTCGCAAAGCGTCGATTCCACCTCGCAGGTGGATTTTCCGGACTCCAAACGGTGGTCACTATATTACTATTATTTGTGCTAATCTGCTACGGAGCGACTTATAAAAGGAACACAGGTAGATAGCAAAGTTTTAATCGAATTCCTTGGTATTCATTTCAAATAATTCCCAATGTTCTTGGATTTCAGATTGGCTCACACTTGTTGGAGGAGATATTTCGGTAGGCAATGCTATCTTTCTTCACTATTTCAATGTGTGCTTGGATTTTATCCGCTTATTTTAATCAATTTTGTAGCTTGGCTCCTCCTACTGGCTCTGCTTAGTCGCCACGATATTCTCCATCGTTGCAATGGGACTCGGCGGAACAGCTGTCAAAAAGGCTAGAGAATACGACTATCGATAACTGAGAACTTTGTTTTGTGTTGTAACGTGTAACTTGTACATTTTCCGTTTATACCTCCTTGTCATGTTGGATGAAGAATGGCTTCTTGCTTGTTCGTACGTTTTTTTCCAATGAGAAAACTGTTCTTTAGCTATCTCCTTCCCGTAATAGTGTCATCGCCTTGTTTTCGGGATTGGAAAATGTCCAATGACGACATATTACTATAGTCAGAACGACTAGAAGAATTTTGGAGAGCGGGTGTTATCTATGCTTTCCGATAAAGGAAACAGCGTCATACCATTAAAAAGTGTTGAAAAAACGGCCGATAAAAGAACGGCCTTGTCTTCCAGCTATCGATGTGGTTGAAGTGTTCAGTAGATTATCAAGACTTCAATGCGGAACTTTAATCATGACGTCACTTCCTTTTCTGAAACTTTACCTGTAAGCCAAAGAGAATAGTGTTGAGTTGTCTGGGAAATTTTGGCATCAAGTGCAATTTCTGCGGAATTGAACGATGGCTCATCTAATCAGTTCGCCTCACTTAAGCATGAAAATCATCCGCGAATTCCATGCTTAAGTGAGGCGAATTCCACTCCAATCACTCGATGATTGTGTCAAAGAAAAGGCCGGAACTGTCTCGGAAGTTCTCTTAGAAGAGACTTCCTAGATGTATTGTTATGGGCATTTGCAGCCATCCAACAAACAAAGAACAAACACGAATTTTTAACAATGCAAAACATTCCACAGCAAGCATCTCAGCAAATAATAGCAAAGAATTGAAGCAACCTTTTATCACCTTCGCCCCTATGCCGATTCGATTTTGGAACGATGCAGAGTTTGGAATGAAGCAGTTCTGGGAATACAGCTAGGGACCAAATTGTTCAATACTTGCAAGGTGCACGGTCACTTCTAAAGACTATATAGAATTTGCTCTTATTGCAAGAATTCGCTTGCTTCTTCGAGTGTGAATAAAAAATGTGTGAAGAAAGACATAATTTTTTGGTGTGATTCGCAAGACCTAGCTGGGACACGGTAAATTTTAAGAACGAAATCCACCATCCAATCCAGAAATAGATCCTGATAGCAGTTCTCGGTTTATGCAAAAACATATGTACGTTGTGTCTGTGAATACAAATGCCTCTTCGTTAAGTCATAGTCACTTTCATTTCCCATAAACCACTTATTGGGAAATATTTTTCCTATGACTCAACTCATTCTGCACTTTCTTTTCTTCCACTTTTGGTCTTTAGCCGCTAACACTTCCCCACGCGAAAACTTCTGGATTATTTTTGCTGTGGGAATAGTAGGTGAACCCTTTGATTTCGGCTCTCATTGCCTCTGGGATAAACATAGGACGCAATCCGTAAAAATTAGGAACGTTCATAGAATTTAGTGGTCTTTCCATAGTTATAGAACGCCGTGTATACCAGATAAAAATGTCATCTTCGCTGCGATCTTGTCGAGATGTAGCAGAAAAAAAGGAAATGTGTTCTACATAAAATAAGCAAGGGTTTGCTGCCTTGCTTTCTTGGTTATATATACAGTGAAACTTTCCCTTTACAAAGGGCAATTGGCGACTATCTGGACAACTAACCCAAACTCGTGAGGTTTTCTGCCTACCAATCTTTAGTATTTGATAGTGACACACTTGTACTTGAATATGATATCAATTGATTACTTGTATTTTTACTGTGCAATGTATCCAAATGGTTAACCCATGTAATAAATATTAATATTAACATATTAAATAAATTTTTTGTTCAAATTCCATTTGGGGGAGAAGAAGTGATACGTATTCAACAACCTGCTACCAATTTGCAAAAATGAGGAATTACGAGGCTGAGGATAAATCCCCGTGTCGAGAGGCATGAGGATCCTCTTAACGCATTGTAGATCTAAGAAGAGCTCTCGTACAACTATGCACTTTTCTGAATTCTGTGAGTTTACAGCATTGTGTAGGCCTGTCCCGCCTCTGGAAGGTCCACCCATTAGATTTACAAGTTCCTACTCACAGTACTTTCTGGTACAGAAGCGTATGACTTGTTGAGAAAGAAAAATATGATCCTTTTAAACAGTATTGGCGGAAATTCGTAGAAATATGGACGAATTAGAACTAGGGCTTCATTACTGGCACCGTCTTGGAAATTGATAGTCTTTTAACATTGCTGACATTGAAAAGGATGTAGTACAGAGGTAATCACTGACCACAGCCCACTGCAAACAGAAGCACGTGGAATTGCAAGCTCTAAAAAGCGTGCTCTTCGGCCGCTACACAATACCCTGTTGAATCAGATGTTCCGTCGATTTTCCGCACCTGATCTTTAATTGAATTCTTCACGCGTACAAAAATCGTGCAAACAAACCGGCAAAAATTCGAGGATAGCGAGAAAAAATGATGTGCGTGGGCGTGCTGATACTAGCATTCTATGACAGAGTGCATTCTTTGAGCACTAACAGAAGCGGTGCGTGGTTCCACTAAGCTCGAGTTGGCTTATGTTTTTTCAGAGATGTGAACAAAGACAAAGTTGGTTGGCTAACCTTCCGAAAAATTCTTTCCTTATAGGGATTTCAGAAAGGAAAGGCAGTTTGCTTCATTGCTACTCAAATGAGATAGATGCAAAGAATAGATTCACATCCAAGTGAATAGATTCACATACATATATTCACAGACGGTCTTGGTCTTCCAATGATAATCATGAACAAATTTTTCCTCAAGAATTGCTAGTTTCTGCACGTAAATTCCTTTCGTTACTGTCTCTTTTTCTTTTGGCAGTTCCCAGTGCTGAGGTCCTCGAACACTCCAATATAGCCATAAGAGAAGTTCATTTGGCAGTCGGGGTTCGGTTTTGCTTGCGCTGCTGTTCCTGTACAGATCCAAAGCCGACCACGTTTTGGAGTACCGTACAACACCTAAAGTACGATTTGGGTTGAGAGCACGGTGGAGCCTCCAGCAATTGTTCCTCGGTTGTCCTCCAGCAATTGTTCTTCGGTTGACGTCAGAGCTTCAAACTGACCTCATGTAGGCTTCCCAAATGTGATTCATATTTGAGGTTACGTTTTTCCGTTGAACAAGTGCTTCACGGTCCTGATACTTGGCAAATCTATACTACAGACGGAGCGTATACTTACATTGATGAGTTTAAGTTACTTCAACGACAACATTGGATCAGAATATCACGAAGTACCGCAGATAAAGTTCCGTTTTTAGCGTTCCTTGCCCAGCATGCCGAGATTCAAGAAGGATGGCCAATCTGTGACACCTATGTATTGCTTCCTCATGGTTAAAAGCAGGCAAGTAGTACAGGAGCTATATGTGACAACATTTTTTGTAGGGTCAGAAATCTATGGAGAAAAAACAGAAACGTAAGGTAAATAAAAAATAATAATACAAAAACACAATGAGAGAGAAACACAATGAGAGGGAACCATTAAAATGCAATGAGTTGAAAGAAGACAAACAATTCTTGAAAAAAAAAAGAATAAAAGGGAACAGACAGTGAGGGTATGAGGGTGGTGAAGTAAAGTGCGGAAACATTATGATACACGAAAAACTAAGTGATTATAGGAGAACTCAGCTGATCCGTATAACGCTACAATTCGTCCGGAAACAGGGTGACATAGCGTCTAACTCGTTGTATCTTAAGAACACAGGTGCCTTCTGCGACGTAAACCTTTGTAAAATTACTGGAACCATTAAACCATTAAAGAGGCTACAGAACATTTAAAATTTTTGAGTTGTACATTATCGTGGGTGCTGCCTTTAGCAGCACAAGATTGACTGAATTTGTCACCTTTTCATAAAACTCGTGATTGAATATCAAGAATTCGATTCTTCTCGAACGCTTTTACATTTAGTGAACTATTATTAATGAATTGTAAATAATTTGCATGCACTTGCAAATTTTATAAATGTGAATCCGGGAAAACGAAGAAAAAAAGCGGATCTTCCATGTGCAAGCAATTTAATTCGAAGCAAAAAAAAAAACATTACTCATTATGTGCTGTCCTGTATGTAACTTCTTCACACTGCTAGTTTCCAACAATTCCGGGCAAAAAAGAGTCCTCGGTGCACGCGAACCGTGTTGATCTGAATAATTTTTGTTTAATTAGTCATTTGCTAGCGATACAGAAGTTGAATGAGAGCACGCTACGGTGTTTGAACAGATGTACAGACCACAGAACAAGAATAGCCATGTGCAGCAATTTATAAAGGCCAAGTGGTGGTGTTCAACCAGAGCGAATTCTCCAACTCATTCACTTGGTTTTAATCTTTTGCATTTGCTTTGGAAGCCTTTTAAGAAAAGTTATTTTTGTGGAAATGCACTATCCAGAAATTTCTAGGTAAAAATGCTTCGTGTTGTGGTCCTCTGTTCAGCTCTGGTTTCCTCTGCCTTCGCTGGCGCGTTCACTGACATGAACTGCACTAACGGTGACAGTACTACACCGAAGGTAAGGCGATCCTGGTAATCCTCCAGGGCTTGTCTGGATAAGATCTTTGTTTAGTTCGTCGCAACAGCCACAATTTGCGAAGACAAGTACGCTACAGCGACTTGCGCTCAACTTTTCGGAACTGCTGTCGTCGCAGAGGGTACTACTGACAGAGATGCCAAGTGCAACACAGTACGTTTCCAGAGATTTCTGCTCGGATACGGAACGATATAGGATAAACTTATTTTTCAGGATGCCAATGGAATTAGTGAGGACGTGAAGCAGCTCGCCATTGCCACTTGTCCCAAAAGTTGTGGATACTGCTGTGAATCTGCCGAGTACAAGTGCGCGAACAAACAGTGTGAGTGCCCATTCCAGAATAGTTTCCAGGAACGTTGTTTGGTTAGAATCTCCAGCAAACGTTGATCACAATGGTACACATCGTTCTATGTAAAACTACCAAAACCCGTCTTCAAACCCTGTATTTTGAAGAAATTTTGCGAGCAAGACATCTGCCACAAGGTGGCCTCAAGAGTGCGCATGTGGCAGATGTCACACATTCACAAGCTAAGGCCAAAGGCACAGAATTTGGCCTTTGACACATGAATCCTACAAATCCGTGTATACAATAGTGATCAACGCCACCTGGCCATTTTATCCGTATAGAAAACTCGAGATCTTAAAAAAATCCAGGGATAGCGCAGCACCTTCGAAATCCTTAAAATATTTATAATTTAGTCCCAAGAACCAAGTGCGAGACTGTCACTCAGGCCCAGTGCAAGGATGCCACCTGGAGACCAATCCTAGCAGAGGATTGCCCAGCAGTGTGCGGTCTCTGTCTCGAAGGTCAGCAAAAATTTATTATATTTCAAAGTGTTTATCCGGAAATTTTCGCTGGGAGCGTAAGTGGGAAGCTTCATCACGCAAAAATTGAGTAAGACGAAATTCTATAGTGAACTCCAAACGGCCGTAGAAAAGGGGCGGGACTGCGCCGCGGCGTTCTTAATCAGAGACACAGGGCTTCGCATGTCGGCTCTGGTTGTCTGCTGCGGCATGGCTTTCGAGTTCTTTGCTCCTGGCAGATGCAGGCAACCAGAGCCAGCATGCTGAGCCCCTGTGTCTCTGCTCAAGAACGCCGCGCCGCAGTCCCACCTAGTGTCTACGGTCGTTTGGTGCATTTTGATTATTGGTGCATTTTGATTCATTTTGATGAAGAAATTTTCCGGATATTCCAATCTCCTTGAGTAAGGATTCTTTGCAGGAGGATGCGTCGACACAGTCATTGAGTGCAAGAACGACATTACCATATGCAGAAATGTTGACATGCAAGATTTCGTCAAAGTAAGTTACAGTGATATTTATGGAAGAAGTACTTCCTAAATTACCGGAATATCTTCAGGCAAACTGCCAACGAACCTGCGGATACTGCCCAGCGGCCACTACAGCAGCATCGGCTGTAACTGGAGCTACTACACGTGGTAATCCTTCAGAATCTGAATCTCTAGCCAAGCTAACTTTAAATTGTTTACTGTAAAGTTATGTATACGGTTTAGCCAGTGGCTCTTCGGGCGGCGTTAAATGCCCAAATGCAGTCGACAACAGTCCAAAGTGAGCTTTTTGTCATTAGCGAGATTCTCTGGATCATCCTGAAGGTTCATTTTTTTCTTTGCAGCTGCCCCAGCTGGGTGAAGAACGGCTACTGCACAAACTCTTTCTACACTGTGGAGAATAGGAAGCAAAACTGTGCCAAGTCTTGCGATGTCTGCTGAACATATGAAATGACACGGGACCACGACACGCAATGATTCTCTGTAGATAGCACGACAAAATATTTGTATAGACCGACAGGGCTGACCATCCTGAAGGTTCAATAAATATTAGAGAAAATGAGTCTTTATTACGCCATACCCTAGCATACATGTAAAAAATTTGGACGTTATGTTTTCAAGTAACTTACATACCTGAACAGAAAATGACCTGATTAGCGAATGGGCAATATAGAGATTGGCAAAGGATTACCTGGGATAAGTCTCATAAGATCCGAGCGAGCTGTTGCCAGAATATCGCAACTGTGAATAGTGCACAAACAAGAATAATCTGCTTGCACAGCAAGCCTGAACACAGACAAATAATGTGTGAAAATTACCCAACAATGCACCAGCTTACAATGCAGAGTCACTTATGGGCTGGCTTGCAACGTGTGGCCATCGTTTCTTCTCTTTTGGTGGGACCTAATGACGTCGAAGGAACTCGCATCTTCAAGTGTAGAGAAAACAACACCTCGATTTCTTGGATATCACGTGCGTTACGCGCGCTCTCCTCGATTTTCCGGAAAGCAGTCTCGTACACAAAAATTCCCATGGAAGCTGACTTCAGGACAGGACATTTTAGGACATGATATCGCCTGAACTGGTTCTAGAAGGTTCAGGAATGGTTCTGGAGAAGAGCTGAAGATGTTCTTCTCTACAACTAAAATGTTCTCGGTAAAGAAAAGTTCTTGAAATAGGATATCTCAAAACTGGGAAATTATGGGTAATTAAACAACGCACTCCATGTGTTTCGTGGTCATTAGTAATTTATGAAAATAAATTTATTTATTCATTTATTCACTAAACCATAAGGTGCGCCACAAACAGGCATGCAAGGACAAACGGAAATAGGTAAAAAAAACCAAATCACAGCGAATCCTGGATAAAAGTTGAAACAAGAAAAGAAAACAACAATGGATGTAAATGCAGATGCACTCCACAAATCACTAGCACCGCCTAGAAATTGGCCATGGTGTTTTTTCGTTGGACGAAAGGGAACCTCAAAATTTTTCAGCAACACTTTTGAAATTGCTCCAGGTAAAGTCTCTGGAAAACTTTTTGGAGTAGCATTGACTCCAAGAGGGGAAGAGTTGCATTAGTAAAAAAGGACGATTTTACTACAAGGAGTGTCAACACCATTAAAAATACGTGCTTCACCGTCAATTTCTGCCACTTTTGATTTCGGAGTGGCTAAAGTGAACAAATTTTCCCTGGAAATTCAAGCTACACCTGTGTTCCATGGTGGAATTCGAACATAGCAGTCGCCAAAGAATGGAGTTCACTTGTCTATCCATAGATTCTCAAATTTCTTGTTTAAAGAACGTGGAGAACATTCCAAAAAATTATTTGAACAAGCCCCAATGTCTGAGTGGAATTAGAAACGTGAGTTCTGGAATCCCTCTGCTTCCCTTATATCGTGAAGCGTTCGACGCTAGCGACACAATTTTTGAGTAGTCTATTATCTGTTGCTGCTCAATCCGAACAACTAGCAATGCTGATACATGCTCTATTTAATTCTGGAGATTAATCATGCTTCTGTCTGTTTTTTATCAACTTCTTTTTCCTAAAGATTCGAAGCACTCCACCCTTTTGAGCAGTTCTGGCATTTTCAAACGCTTCTTCGAACTATTTTCCGCAGCTGTTGAAAAAAATCTTATTTAGAAGTTGTTCTGACATACACTATGTAGATACATCAGAGACTTAGAGATTTGCTTTGCTGTGCTGACCATACATGTGACCAAATCGAGCATATTCAACGAAATGCTCGAATATTCGAACATTTAGTCGGGTCCAAAAAATGACTTATTCAAACGGCTCATTTGTTCTTTCCTTCTTACAAGCAAGTTGTTGGGATCTATAGTATAGGGTGTTCTAAGAATGAATGTACTTGAAAGTGGGCTTTAAGGAGACCACTTGTTTTCAAAAGATTGGTGCACAAAAATTACTCGTGATCAGCACTTAGAAGTGGGATGGAAGAGGATTCGCGTCGAATATTGTGGCAAGTAATGTACGGTGCTCCTGTTTTTTTTTCTAGGATACTCCGTAATGCCGCTGCTTTCTCGCTGGAGAGCCTGTTGCTACTTGTACTGAATTTATTGTTTTATATGTTTGCCGATGTGATGTCCTACTTATTTCTCATGTGTATTCATAGAGCAAATTTACATGAGCTGATGAAAAATTTATCGAGAAAGTTTTGAAGTCAAAACCTCAGGCAGAAGCTGCGACTGTCTTGAATCTCTGCGGAGAGCCTAAATGGAATTAAACTGAGGACTTCTTTGATATTAGAGTCTGTGCCAGGCCCATTCCTGTAAGGGAATGAGCGCAAAGGAACTTATGTATGTAGCAGGTAGGAGAACTGAGTGAGTGCTCCAGAAATGGGGAAATTTTCTTACTTCTGATATATTAGGAACTTATGTATGTAGCAGGTAGGAGAACTGAGTGAGTGCTCCAGAAATGGGGAAATTTTCTTACTTCTGATATATTAAGTCAGCCAAAATCTTTTTCGGTGTGGTGGAAGTAAGATAAGCTCATCTGATTTCCCTTCATACATCTATGGGTAGTGGTCAGATGGAGAACTTCTATGTGTTCCAGAGTAAAGTCGTTGAAAAAAGCTCTTACTACATAAATACATCTATGTGGTAATATCGTTTAGCAACAGTTAGCTTACTGAAGACAGTTTTTGCCATCCTTCAATCTCTTCATCCGAGAATCTCACTGAGATCCTGAAAAAATTAGAAGTCATAGAAACACCCATAGGCGACTTCTGAGGTGTATAGCCGTCGTGCTCTTCGATACAGCACCATCATGGAAATTGGCCATCGTTGCGACGACGACTCTTAGCATTATTCATGAATGGTCGGAGCAGTGAAACCAAGCATTTCAGAGAATTTCACCGTTTAGCGTAGCCCGTGTGTACGAGCATGCACTCGTTCTACCCCTTCTGTTCATAGAAGACGTTTTTTTATGCAGCTGAGTCTCTTAATTATATAGAAATAGTTTGCTCAAGAATATAGCAACTACTATAATTTTTTACATTTGCTAGAAGCAAGTAGTTCCTTCCGATGCAATAGGAAATAAGCACACAAAAACCTATGCACTGCTGCTGGTGGAGGATGTCAATTGCTTTCAGGATCTTTTTTCCAGCAAAAAAGTGCTGGTAAGTGTACATGCTCGACTAGGAATTGTCATAATCATTCATGAGAGTTTTTCGTTTTCCTGAAAGGAAATTTCGTGGCATCTGCGCTGTAGGAGCAGGACATTTGCTGTTGTATGTGTGTTAAACTTTCAAAACACAGCCGTTTTCAGGAACGGCATCGTTCAATTTGCTTTGACTCACTAGAAAAACAAATTGAAGCCTAAGTTATCCACGAAATTCAAAGCTCCATATTATTTATGGCTTTTTCGCAAGTCTCTCGTTATGTTTTGTGCACCTTCGAAGAAATTCCTGCAGTGAAGAAGCTGTGTCAAAAAATAGATGGAGCTGACGAAACTACGCTTGCTGCCTAATTTCCCCGACTGCTAATGAATATTTCGTTTAATTTCCGGGAAATTTTGCATTTGAAATAGAGACAGTTGACTTAGCCTTCTCCTATTCATTCCCTTGTGGTTATTCTCTCGTGACGTTGCTGTCTGCCTGCTGTAAGCGTCAGTATATATTTGCCTTATTTTTGTTAACTTAATTTGTACTAATGTAGTGTAGCAAAATGAGTGCAAACATCACCTATGTTTATTGACTGTGAGGAGAGGAAAATAGGGTATTCGTCTCTTAAATTAAAAAAAAAGCTCCAATAATTCTCCTAGAAAGGTTTTTGTTCAAAGTTTTGCAGCGAGAGCATTTTTTTTAATTCGCGGTAATTCAAAACTATTTTCATTCGGACACATTCCTTTCTTTGTCTGCTTCAACAGTACGCACTATACATACATCGGATTGTTTCGGGAATTCAAAAATCAGTAGGCTTCGAATATTCAAAATATTAATATTCTGAATGACAGCGCTGGCGGAATCTGCTCGAATTTTTCCACCTGAGTTGGAACTCTTCGATTACTTTGATGAACGAAGTGTTTGAATAACGCATCTGGTTAATATTTTCCAGAAACCGAGCAGAAAAGCATTTTGAATGAAGTTGGTTTTAAAAATGCCAAATAAACGGGTAATTCGATCTGAATATCCTGTCTGAAACAACATCATTTCTATACATGAAGTTTCCTAATTCCTATTGTATGGCCCAATACTGTGCTCCTGTTTCTTCTCACCTTAGTGACATGCAGAACACCCATTAAAATTGTATGGCATTAGATTGTATCGCAAACAGGCACCGTGCTATGGAAGTTCATCACCAGTTCCCAGACATCGTAGATGTTCGAAATTGCATCCGAGTTGTATAATTACATAACAGCTGATCGCTGGTATCGGTGGTTTTTCCGCTTTTTATTTTAGATAACTGTGTTTTGTCATGTTCTGGCCGGTGCCACATTTCCAGCATTTGTCTAGCCTTACCTGACCAAGTCCATTTTTTTTATTAAGCCTAGTGTTACAATCCGCATAATTCTGGATGGAGTCGTCTTATGTTTCAGCTAAGTATGTCCCCGTGGACATCGATTTTGTGTTTTCACAACATCTGGTTCTCAGATTCTAGCAAAACGTGGAGTATTTTTCATTAATACTCCATCTATAATGTGTCAGAAGTGGATTGTAAACCAGAATCGTCCCATGTTTATCCTGGTTTTTATTTCACCTTTTTTCCATTCATTTCTTATGGGTGAAAGGGTATATACGCATTACAAACCAATTAGCTCGTTTCTAGCTCTTTTCAGTGGTGGGATTCAGGAACGTTCCCGGGAAGGTTCTGAGCTTCCCACTCATTTAGAGTGGACGAGTTTTTGGAGCAAAATGTCACATATCCTGGTTTTTCTGGTATTATTTGTAGCTGCTGACTGCGACGAGCCATTTGGAAAAAGTGAATCAATTTTGGCCTGAAAAACTCGTCCACTCTTTACGGGCTGGAAGATCACATCGTTTTCGGGATGTCCATGAATCTCACCATAGCTGGGTAACAGTTATGTACATGCTTTGCATTGGTCTCGATAGATATTTTAGTTCCGAACGCAGCAATCGTAGCGGCTCATCCTGACAAAAAATACGGAAATGAATTACTGTCTGTTCCGAAAATCAGAGCAATCCAATAATCTAGGTGCAGTTGAACAAAGCACGTTTTGTCTCACGTGAAATCATGGGAATAGAGTGCTATCAGTAACTGGAAGCGTGCCAAAACATGTCTCGCCTATAACAACTGGGGAATCTTACCTCATCCTGGAAGCCTGCCAAGTGGCAAGATTGGTGAAACAGACAGTATATGGAATGGAGAATTCTATTTGCAATATAACATGCAATGAGCTGTTCATCCGATTGGTTGTGATTGTTTTTTTTTTGCAAGTATCAAGGATTTGGTACCTGGAAAATGTGCATTAACTCATTCTTTTGCTTGTTAAGTATCATTCAACATTTGAGACGTAATTAGGGTTCCTACAAATTAAACATTTGGACCTTTTTCTATCGTCACATGATATATTACTAATCAAATCAAGTGAAAGTAAAAAAAGGTTTGTAGGCGATGAAAGAGCAGCAAGCGGTTCTACTCTTACGCGTTACATTATTTCCTTATTTGTCTGTTTTATTCCTGTCAAAAGGTTGCACTCCTTGTAAATTTAGGCAGTGGGCTAGTTGTAGTCCTTTCCTAGAGAATTCTGGATTTTAAGTGGCTGAACTCCGTATGAGGAACGGTTTTCGCTTCATTTTTCACTGGCTTTTACCCATCGCTGAATGAAAGGAAACTTTCATGAACAGAGCAGTTCGACGATTCACTCCAACTCCAAAACATCCGTGAATGGAAGTATGACTGCTGGATTTGACAAGTTTTACTGCCACCAGAATCCAATATCCATCAACGAGCGTTTAGGGGGAGTGGCTTGAAACGAATTTTAAGTCACCGTTCTCGCATCATTCTCTGAATTTTCTCAGCTTTCAGTGAAATGATGGCGTTTTTTTTGAAACTGGCGATGAAAAGGAGCACTCTAAGCATTTCTGATTACTTCGCATTGTTAGCCATTAGACAGCTATTGAAACCCGGATATTCTCGTTTCTTTCGGACGGGAAGTGATGGCGATGGCGACGTTTTGAGTGCGTTCAAATTTTCCTTTCTTATTTGTACATGGGATTTTGTCCCTTGCAACTTATGTGATCTGTTTTGGCAATTCTCCAGCTAAAAAAGGCTTGAAAAAGCAGATTTTTACGCTGGGAAATCCGACTATGTGTGGATTTTATTTTCTGAGTTCTCGTTTCCGTTTCAACTCATTTTTACTACTTATTACCTCATTAGATTAGACGATATTACTGCTTCTATTATCATCCTGATCGCCAGTTAGCGTGTCAGGGCACGGCAGGGGGTTAGAATGTTTATTACTTCTGGGTGTGGGGTATTTATAGCCTTCTTATCCTATCTTCTTATCCTTGATCCTGCTATTCTTCTTCATTCCTTACCTGAAACAGGTCTTCCCCAACAATTGAATAATACTAGTCATTTGTTACTGCCCAATTACCTCTAGAACATCTGCATATCGAGTATTGTCCAGTACCAAGTGTGATGTTCGACGTTCGCATTACTATGTAGGACATCCTGGTTTCAGATTAAGTAATTTCTCCCTCCACCAAGGGAAATCCTCGTTATGTGCACGCTGAAAAAGTGCGTATACTATTTCAACATCACCGCTCCCAGTCAGCCCACCAGGAAAAACACCCCTCCTTCCCGCTTTATAGGATTCGAGCCCACTACACAAATATTTTCTTGTCAGTGAGAGAAATCACGAGGACTGTTATCGATGCCCGTAGCCTCGCTGGGACGATCGCTAGGCACTGGACTCTATGTTTCAGGATCGTAATCCTTAATGCAAACAGACATAATTTAAAGGCGATTTGTGATGATGTCCTGATCGGCGTCGTGATTAGGGTGGCGCGGGGGGGGGGGAGTGAGTCCTGACTGCTGCCACCTCTCTCGCGTTGTTATCGCACAGTCCTTCGCTTTATCATATGGGTCATAGTTGATAGCTACTTCAAACTGTATACAGTGATGGAAAATTACTTTATGAAGTACTGTGGGAAGCTTCTCAACGCTCTTTTCCATAGTTTGTCAAAGCATAGGCACCATTTCGACGAGTGTTTGCCGGACACCAGCGAATGTAATTGTTGTAGTGAACATGGGAAACGATTCCCATGCTCCACAAATAGATTGTACTTTGTTGATGGAACTGCAAGCCGAGACGCTGTGTCTATTCGAGAGAAGAGTCACAATTTTGTTTACTTCGACGATAATGCTTGCGCTTGTTCAAATCCTGGATGCTCTATTCATTCACTCACACTGCATCTTAATATCGGTGCCAGTCCAGAGTTCAATTCATCACCAAAAATAGTGGAAGAAAAGTCCAAGCCGATTCGTACTGCTTCCGCCACGAATCCTTTCCAAATCATCCAAGGAGCTACCAGCTGTTATTCAATTTTTCAAAGTTGGCACATATTTTATCTGGAGTCGCTTAGCTGTCTTGGAAAAATTCCACAACTCTGTTGAGACGATAATCCTGGACCAATATCCGCTTTAACTGAGGTTCTTTTGCGTCCGTGTTCATTTATTTCCTCATCATCATCACTCATTATCCCTTATCCATTGAGGACTCACTCGCTCTTCAACAATTGCATCAATCGTGCACTATTCAACGACGCCTTTGTTTTCTAACCAGGAGACACGAATAACTCCCACACTAACACCAGGTAACTTCCTGGTCGTCTGGGATTCCCAAACGCAACCCTCCTTTTCATTGGAAGAAATATAGTGTGAACGCTGCGATGCTTTTGATGGCCGTTCGGGGGCCTCCCAGCGGTGTCTCCCTCCTCAGCTACCCTCGCTTACACACACATATACACCATTCCAATTTCTGCACACTCACACTCCCATACCTCATGGCCTCCATGCTGAGTTTAAGCGACGCTAATAAGAAAACTCAGGCTATGCCAGGATTGTGCCCACCCTCTGAAATTGGCCTGTTAGTAGAGCACACAAAAACGTTCACCGCACTCTCGCCAGTGATTCATAGCTCTGGCTCCAAACGTCTTCTTATCGCTTTTTCTCTGTTTCACGACGGATCCGTCACGGGACGAACAACATGTTTTTCTTTTGGAGGCAGTTTGTAGGGAAATCTTCCGGGAAGGAACTCACTTGTTCC
>JARK01001451.1:47019-80406 GCA_000688135.1 Ancylostoma ceylanicum | reverse complement strand
GGGGGGGGGGGGGGAGTGAGGAGGGAGTCTTCGCGTGTGAGGGCTCCGTGCATGCCGATGTGTTTTCAAGCGATGTTTACCTTGGAAAGCTATACACCTTAGTAGTCAATGTGAATGTGACATCGATGAACGATCGCTTAGGACGTTATGCTTGGAATTATGTGAGGGAGTCAAGCGTCCTCCAGAGGAAACACTGCCGATCGCCGAACTCATTTCACCTTCCGCCGTCATGGCAGTCGTTCTGCCAGCCGGCCCGCTTAATCAGGGCATTCTTTTCTGGATTTTATCTGATTCCCCTGCTGCACTGTAACGTCTAAGAGAAATTTTCAATTGAGATGGAGAAGCCCGTTTTTGCTGGACGTCTGGAATTAGCGAGGGCAGTGCAGTGAGGTGATGCTAATGCTCGAGTTTTTCGTTTTGATTTTATGCTTGACTATAACAGCGTTTCACCGGCTTAATGGCGATTTCGATCACCAGGATAGAATGCTGCGGGGCCCTCGAGCCCGGCCACAATGCGCATAATGCGCGTCCTCTAGAGTCGCGCAATAATTGCTAGTGTTCCATTCTAGTGCACAATAACAATATGTGATCCTGGACGGGGTCCTGTTCCTCGGGCTACGTCACTGTCCGCCAAATCCAGGTTCTGTGCGCTGTGATTGAAACGTACGTATGCCATGCCAGCGGACCGGCCGGTGCACGAGGACGACGCAAAGTGCGGTTGCGGATTTTCATAATCGGAGCGCGTGGGGGGCTGTACGTCCGCATTGTGGTGTCATAAAATTCGTGTGCCTGACTCACAACCAGCGTATATGTGTGTTTGTGGACACATTTTGGCAACATTGCAACGAGGTAGGCGGTGTTTTGCGACGGCGACGTTCTCTCGTTTATCGTCGGCTCCATTTTTGCCTCCAGTGTCGCGGCGGTCTTTATCAGTTTTGGCCTGGAATCGATCCTCTAACACGCATTTTCACTTTTTTATGTAAAGTCTTGCACGACCTTGTGACATCCTAAACGAGCCGGATATACACAGAGTCCAGAATCAACGCCCTGCTTTCCGATTATAGCTGCTGGAATTTTTTTCTCTGCAGCATTATGCTAATATTCGCCTCCTCATCGCTTTAGCCACATTGAGGTTATTTGGGGAAATAACCGCTAGCGTAACTACTTTTTCCACCTACATTAGTAATGTTCTTTAGCGTGATTTGCATGAATTATGTGGGTCATTTTACCTCAACTCGATACTCGTTCCTCGTCTCGCTGCGAAAAAACGCCTTAGGCTGAATTCCGGTTGTCCATTATAGTCAGATTTTGCATTCAGAATTAATTCTTCATCCACTGGGAACAATCCAGGCTTGGATTTATGAAACATTGACCAGGCAAAATAACGAAGGCTAGCCTCATTAGTTATCCGGTAAAATGCACAATTTCTGGATTTGCAAAACATAGCCTTGGTTTGTTAACCTGGTTACGGCTGGTTGTGCGTTCATGGATCCTGACCCTGGATATAGCCTGTTTCAAAGAAGATGATAGCTGAGTGTTACTGAATATTGTCTGTTTTTCTCTCCACTCTCTCCAATATCAATGCACTTTCACATACTCTCCATCTCTGCCACGTTTCCCCAACTATTGTCCCCAATGAAAGAGATTATACTAACCAAACTGGTAGCATTAGGGTTATTTATTAGGTTGGTCCGAAAGTCCTGCACCAAATTTTTTTCCAAGCCATCATGACAATATTGTCCACGGATGAAACCTGGTCTACCAATTTTTGTAGTTGAAAAGTAGTACGGTGGACTTCAAACGGCCGTAGACAAGGGGCGGGACCGCGGCGCGGCGTATTTGAGCAGAGACACAGGGGCTCTGTATGCTCGCTCTGGTTGTCTGCTGCGGTGTGGTACTCGAGTTCTCTGCCCAAGAACGCCGCGCCGCGGTCCCGGCCTTGTTTACGGCCGTTTGGAGTTCACTGTGGAACATTTTACCAGATTCTGTTTCCAAAGATCTTCAATTTAAGACCAAGAAATTCTGGATCCAGAAAAAAATGTTGGTGCAAGACATTCGCACGAACCAGGAATAGATAATTACCATAAATCCGTATTTCTTGATATTCCCTGGCAGAATAAATCTCGTGAGCCAAATTTGGCCTCGCTGGGTGAGCCGAAATGCAGCCTCCAAATGAGCAAGCAGTTGTACTTCTGTATTGGTAGCAAATTAGTACATGATCATCTCTCTTCTCTTCATCTTATTTTTTCTGTGCCGACATCTCTATTGTTCCCATCACAATCGCGAAATCATCCCGTATTCAGGAAGTATCTATCGGAAAACAGCTATTATCCATTTCAAATGAATTCATTATAATGAACAATTGTTAGGAAACAATTTCTATCTCGTGACTGAACGGCGGCGACGTGTGAGTCCTGTGCGGGCGGAATTCTACTATTCCCAACACTTCCAGTGCTCATCTTCCCCACTAATTAGCTGTTTTATTATGTTCTTCCATGCTAATGTCACTCTTGCCCTGACGATCCCAGGAAGTCTAGCCTCGGCTTGTACATCTCAACGCTACGAACACCGTGATTTGCCCAATTTTTGCTTTAACTTTCGCCTCTTCGTTTCGAGTTATTTCTGCATGGATATTCATAACTAATTGCTTCTCATTATCAGTAAGTAATTGCTGCTAATTTCTAAGTAGTTGACAGCATTGTCCATCATTTACTACTTAAAGAAGAGTCGTGTAATCAGCCTTAGAGACAGAGTAGCACTGAATACGTAATTATCCCTTGATTTCCGCGCTCAATTTCCAATTTTGTTAGGATGCTTGGATATATCAATGACGCACGGATCATTTTTAATTAATATGTTTGGAAAAAGAAGCATTATAAATTTAGTAACAGAAATAAAAGTGCAAAATAGTACGTAATGAAATTCCAGGAAAAAATTGCCTATCCTGTCATGAAAGTTTTTCTGCAGCATTGTACATGCATCACAATATCTGACAAAAGTAGGTGGATTCATGAAAAAAAGGCTATTTGACAAATAACCAAAAAAAATTAACATTTCAACCCATGTAGTGTCAGAAACGGTAATTTTTTTTTCTTTGCTGATCGGCCATCAAGAGTGAATTTCACTGCTTTTCCGAATTCCTATCCAGAATTTTTTCCCGACTTTCCCGGATTCCTATCAAGAATGTTCTCCAGATGCAATCTCCAGTAGTATTAACATTGATCGTAATAAATTACTGTGAAATTAAGATGGTGAGCCTATTAATAGTAGCAGTAATCGGCAGGATAATCAAAGCAAGCTGAGTAGGAGAATAAATTATGGATTTGTCCTGGGGCAATTCGCTACTGACGTTTCAAATTATGCACTTTAGATTACCTTCTAATGTATCTTGTTTTCCAGGAACAATTCATAGAAGTATTAACACTGATCTCAATAAATAACATGGAATTTGTCACAATGCCTTATTCTAATATTTCCTTATTAATACTGCAAATAATATAATATTAACCTACACATATAATTCCAGAAGCACTCTCAAATCCTGGTTTTTTCAATTTTGTATCCCATCTTATCATTTATGATATCCTAACATAGGTAGCATAATATTTTCGTGATGTTTCAAAGATAAGAATGCTGGTTGACTTTCAATCAACGTTGCCCTCTAATCCCGGCATTTTTCCTGGGATTTTTAGCTTTTCCCACACCCAAATCATGTACTCTCGTAATGTAAAAAAATTTGCAAATGGAAAACTCCGCAGAACACGAGCGTTACGGACTCCCAGGACATATACTCGTACAGTGCGTTTCATAAGTATAGACGCACCCCAGAAAATGCAGGTACACAATTCTCAATAATTTCTGGAGAAAATCTATGAACATGAGTCAAATAAGCATGCCAGAAAACCCTAGTTCCCATCGTTTTACTGGGAATTCTGGGTAGAGACGAGTAGATTCAGCACTTCCCCCTCATAGCGACCGTTTCATAAGTATAAACGCACCTTCAAAAACCAATAATTTCACAACGGGAACTACTTTGCAACAGCGGGTTAATAGTTGCTAGGTTCTCTTACTTCCCAATTCACTCAGAAAAGATGGGTTAGCGCCGATTTATCCACGCCTTCCAGCAGCTGGCAACCAAAAGAGTTCTGAAGACAGGGCAAAGAGTTTCATAGGTTTGTTGTGTCACTAAATGTTCGATTCTGGCCATGAATTTCATCTAGTAGGGTGCCTCNCATGGGTTAGCGCCGATTTATCCACGCCTTCCAGCAGCTGGCAACCAAAAGAGTTCTGAAGACAGGGCAAAGAGTTTCATAGGTCTGTTGTGTCACTAAATGTTCGATTCTGGCCATGAATTTCATCTAGTAGGGTGCCTTAGGGATCATCCATGCTGCAAATATCACAAGAGAAATATTGACTTCAGCTAAGGTTTCCCAAAGTGCTCTTTCGTTGAGCGACGTACAGGGGTCGCGTCAGTTTTTTGATGGAAAAAGAGACTTCTTCCTCTCTGCGCGACACGAAGGTGGAAGAATCGACCATCAAAGGTGTTTCGGTGCTTCAAGGAGTTCAAATGTGTAGAAATGGATAAAATGTTGAGGACGTCGCCATGATGGAAACCGCCTCCAACCTTGGTAGCGCCCACCTCCAAAAGTGTTTTTTCTGAGAAGGTTTGGCTCTTCCTTCATATTTTCCAGAAGTGTGCGTTCACATCTGACCAGTCGAATTCAGGGATTTCTCACCTTGAAGAACAATTTGGACATGATACAAGCTTTCAAAATGATAGAAACAACGGGCGAGTTTTTTGACGTGACGAGTGTCATGTTCCCTCCGGCAAGATGAAACCGTGAGGCTTCTCCGAATCAGCNACGGAGGTAGAAGAATCGACCATCAAAGGTGTTTCGGTGCTTCAAGGAGTTCAAATGTGTAGAAATGGATAAAATGTTGAGGACCATGATAGAAACCGCCTCCAACCTTGGTAGCGCCCACCTCCAAAAGTGTTCTTTCTGAGAAGGTTTGGCTCTTCCTTCATATCTTTCCAGAAGTGTGCATTCACATCTGACCAGTCCAATTCAAGGAATTCTCACCTTGAAGAACAATTTGGACATGATACAAGCTTTCAAAATGATAGAAACAACGGACGAGTTTTTGGACGTGACGAGTTCTCGTGTTCTCTCCGGCAAGATGAAGCCGTGAGACTTCTCCGAATCAGTCGGGTCTGGTTATGAGATGGAGACAACGTTGCATAACGCTGCGGGTGTCAACTTTTCCATCCTCTTGCAGCTCACAGAGAAAGAAACCACTCTTCATATCAAAAAACTGACGCGGCCCTTGTCGGTCGATCAATGAAAGAGCAGCTCGGGGAAACTCCAGCTCACGACAGTATTTGTCTTTTGATACTAGCAACATGAAGATCCCTAAGGCGTCCTACTAGATGACATTTATGGTGTGAATCGAACATTTAATGACATAGCGAACCCCAAAATCACCGCGGCCTGTACATGGAACTTTTTTGGTAATCAGCTGCTGGAAGGCGTGGATAAATCTGCGCTAACCCATGTTTTCTGAGTCATTTGGGAAGTAAAAGAACCTAGCTACTATTAACCCGCTGTTGCAAAGCAGTTCCAGTTGTGAAACTATTGGTTTTTGAAGGTGCGTCTATACTTATGAAACGGTTGCTATGAGGAGGAAGTGCTGAATCTACTCGTCTCTACCCAGAATTCCCGGTAAAATGGCGGGAACTAGGGTTTTCTGGAATGCTGNAACCCATGTTTTCTGAGTTATTTGGGAAGTAAAAGAACCTAGCAACTATTAACCCGCTGTTGCAAAGCAGTTCCCGTTGTGAAACTATTGGTTTTTGAAGGTGCGTCTATACTTATGAAACGGTCGCTATGAGGAATAAGTGCTGAATCTACTCGTCTCCACCCAGAATTCCCGGTAAAACGGCGAGAACAAGGGTTTTCTGGGATGCTAATTCGACCCATGTTCATAGTTTTTCTCAAGAAGTGATGAGGAACAGTGCAACTGCATTTTCCGGGGTGCGTCTATACTTATGAAACGCACTGTATTTGCATTTAGTGGTGTAGAGTGGCTCATATCCAGTCTAGTTACGTAGGATAACAAGATGCGTTAGTGAGCAGGCTGAACAGCCATTCCTCCATTTGCTAGCAGACTAGGGACATATTACTTGTGAGAAAGCCAGAAAAAAAAAGAGGAAACAAAGAGGATGCTCATGTTCCTATTGTTTCCATGGCAATATCTGGAAAGTTTTTCCACTTGTGCCTCGCATCAGGAAAAAGTATGCAGAAAAAAGCCATTAGTAGTATAGATCCTTACGGATGAGAAGAGTTTGGACAATTCATGAGTGCTGCGTTACAAAATAAAGGAAAAATGTTGTGTCCAAAGAGGATCAAGAAGGATCCTCGTTCCCCCGCTGGTTCTCTGGTGAGTTCTGGATCCTGCCACTTTTTAGCGAGTGAAGAAAATTGTAAAAGGATGAGAAGAAACATGAGTTGACGAAACTATAGCAATAAAAATGAATAATTGTGATAAATGAATTAATGATTGCTCCAATTTGAGAAGATTTTATGTCATATGATAGCCCTTCCTGAGATTATTGGAAGATTTTGGCCTTTATACCAATAAAAACCACCTGGAATGCACAAACGAGGAAGAATCAAAGGAGCAGGGCAAGAATTGCTCCGATAGTGTCCTACCATTTGTTCGGATCCTCCACAATTTGTCTGGATCCTCCGGGGCCGAATGCATCACTGAGGTTATCCAGAGAAAAAGCACTAGTACGAAACAAGCAAACCCACCGTTACCTCATCTGTCAAAACGTTTACCCAGGGTAATCTCAATGATGCATCCAGGCCCAGAAGAAATATAGTTGTTGTGGAAACGATGCTTGAGTAGATTTTTTCCTGAAGCATCATAGATCTGGATTTAATTGCTCTTTCCTTCAAATTTATGCAACATCCATTTCCTTTTTGTCCATTCTTATTCTTCCATCCATTCCTTCATCATTACTTTTTATTTCAACGCTATTCCACGGTTGACGTAATGCGAGCTATTACTGATGTCATAGGAGTTGTTAGAATCGACAAAGTAAGTAAGAAAAAGTAGCCAAACGCTCCGAAAATACATAGAATTCCTTCCCGGAAGGCTGCAGGTCTTTTCTCTGCTTTCGGTACTCTGACGCATATCCATATTCACCTTTAATTTGTGCAATTAAGAGGGAATTGACGTTGTTTGAGTTTGTGATGTCCTTGATGATGTACTTCTAGCCTTTGACACGTCCTTCCATGCTGTGATCATGCCATTTCCATGCTGATTACATTATTCAAACGGATATTTTTTCCAGATGCCCGTATCTTACAGTAATTCACGTGCCTAAGTTGTCATGAATGTGAGCTTTCGGCCTCCTTTCGGTGCGTATTCTAATCTTTTGATGTCACTTCTGACTGTCGTCTCAACGGTAACAACCAATTTATGTCGAGGAGCAGTATGTGAACGATTTCACTGCAGTTCTGGTACGTTGCCTTGATTTTCCCGGAGTAAAATCATTGTTTTTCTCCGAGTCCTAGCATCAGTAAAGGATTAAATCCAAGGTCTTTCCAGACATGTTCCCTCCACGGGTTGTTGATCCGTATCTGAGACGTGGTGCAACGTTCAATACACCGTGCTCATGCCTTCCTGATTGGAATTCTATGTTCTGCAATCATACACAAACTGTGTCCACGGGTCCTGGATTGATACTTCCGGAAATGCCTACGATATGCATATGCAGGTTGGTTTTTCTGCTATTCTTTGGTAACAATGCAGTAAAAACTTTTCTAGTCTAATTTTCAAGTGTACATATCTTCAAGGCCCGGATGCATCACTGAGTTCACCTAGGAAAACGTGTTAACGACTCGAATTTACCCTTTACCTGAAAAAAATCGCATTGTGTTTACCCATACGTAACGTTGTCCATACCCAGCTGCTACCCATGGGTATGAGGCAACACGCCCTTTCAATGATGCGTGGGAGGCTCAGATTACTTAAGACGCATTTTATTCTTAAAACTGCTAATTTCGGATTTACGTTGCACGTATTTCGTGCTGGTTTTCTGACTCCACGCATCCTTGGAATTATCCAGGGTAACCGTTTTGTTGATAGGTTCAACGACAGGTAACTTTGAGAGGTGCTAACACACTTACCCTGGGTAACCTCAATGATGGGTGAATGCCCAGCTTGTACGCAAAAAAGGCAGACAGTGCCATCTTTTTGCTCTTTTTTCTGGAATTTCGAGGAGGAGGTGATAGCTATTAATCTCATGCTTCTTTCAAAATTACCACAACACCCCTTCTTGAGACCTGGTTTCTGGAAGATTTAGTGCGGAGCCTGCAGCTGGCAATAAATGCGTTACCACTCACTTCTGTGGCTTCAAATCCTCAGCGTCATTCCAGCATGTCGTGTGATATGGAGGTCTAGGATAAGGAGCGCTGTATCCATAAGCAATAGAGCATCCGGGCCCTGCGATGACCAATTAATCGAACTGGTCATTCGCACAGCTCGGTACAGCATCGCTCCCCATGTGAAAAAAATCCAGGAACGTGGAACGAAACTCCTTGAAAATTGAGAATTTTCTTTCAAAGTTGAAGTTATCCGTTGCACTTTTGGTGTTCTTTTTTTCAAAAATAAAGCCCATATAATATTGTACACCCAATAACTGGAAAGAGGATTATCGTCCCAGAACTGTGAAAAGTTCAGCGAAAAGGCGATAAGGGTATCGCAGCTAAAACCTATATAATTCTCTTGACTTATTCGTTGGAAAAAAGTTTCCATTTGTAGATCCTGTAAAAAAGCTATGATATGCCGATAAGACCCTATGCATACGAAACGATTGTGTTGCTCAGCGGATCAGCGCGCGCTTGCACTGGCATACAATTTTTTTTCTTTTTTTTCACACACCTTTTACCATATGATGTGTGAAGCTTCCTCACTGAATGAAGCCAAAGGAAAGGAGAACTGGTCGAAAATTACGGGAAGAAAAACCAAGCCATATAGTGAATATAAGTGTTGTATAGTAGAATCTATTCGTTCTGGTGCTGCACGCATCATTAAGACCACTCAAGGTAAACTTGTTAACAAGACCCAAATCTGACCCATCGCTAACACGTGCTTCAGATGCATCCAGGGACTGGGTTAGTTATCGTTACCGCGCGGTGTGTCTGGCAACCCCAATTTGATTGCTTCACAAGCAGTTTTCTTTTTTAATAGCAGTACTTATTGTTGTCACTTCTTACATTACTTACTAATGTATATTGAGAGTTAGCAGCTGTCACCATAGTAAAATTATTGTAGGAAGTTCGATGACAATGGCAGCAAGTGTCAACAATTCATCACAAGGTGCTTCAAAAAGAAAAATCAAAAGTAGGTTCTGTATGATATATTTTTCAATTGATTTTCTATACATGGTTTTTTATAAATTGCCTTTGGCCACTTTTATCAAGATGGTCTCTCAATAATGAAAATTTCTTCGTAGATTAGGTTGCTTCATGACTAAGGACGCATGAAGATGACTGATTTAGTACTCGTGCTAGTTAACTCTATCCACTCTAATAGTAGAAACGTTATTGTCTCTTTTTCTTCGTGAAAATCAAGCAATGTACTGTTTGATTATTACTATTATTTTTTGTTAGCTGCCTTTCAATGCTGTGCTTTGCGATATCAGGCTTGAATAGCAATGGTCATTTGAATATATGTACAGACATTCACAAAACTCGACAATCCTGTGATGAAGTCGGAGATTGTTGCGTCTTGAAAAGGAGTGACTGGTGCCGTCTACATTACCGTTCATGCTTTAGTACAAATATTAATACTTCTGATCCTTCTAGTACGTAGCAGAGACGGACTTGCTACTATAACTAGTACCAGGGTAAAATATAAATTACTATGCGCAATATTACATTGTTTTCATAACTCGTATACCACCAACGAGGAACATTTGTATATTTCAAGGCAGTACTCACAAAAATCTCCGAGTCTTAGATTTCTTCATGTCCTGAGGTTTTAAGAGACGTATGTAGGAGGGTGTGTATCATCGTGAGGGAAATGGGGCGTTACCGGGCCAGCACTCTAATTAAGTTTGTTATTCTATAAAAAAACAGTGTCTTATGCAATTTTATATTATTTATCTTATAGTATTTTCTTGTACTCAGTTTGCTCCATAGAATGAATCCAGAATAGGTAATGAAACGCTAAGAAAGAATCTGGATACGCAGGAGCTCGACTCATTGCATAGAGAGGAAGTGATGTCACTCTCGACTGCTGGAAGAAAAATTTGAAAACAAAAGAAAAATGAGAAGAAAAAATGTGTCATTTGATGTAAAAGGTCATCATTTAGTAATTTATTGTTTGATTACTTGTATTTATTGCATTACTTCCATGACCGCTAACGATGTTCAACAAATTTCATGTCAAGAACCTGATAAGATTAGAAGTGACGGTTTTTTTTTCAGATGTACTTGTTGTTTCAATCAACCAAGTGACTTCTGCGATCATTTAACTTGCAAAAACGGGGAGCCAGAATTTAGGTATTTTCTGGATAACACTTCTCGATGACGTTAGCAATGAATTACACAGAACACTTCAGCTCATCAAATACTAGTTGTGTATGCCATCACAACCCTGCCGACTATCCATATCACATATGCAAATCACTCTACACGCGAAACAGCCCTGCGCAAATAGAATCCACGCAGGAACGCCAGAAATCCGCAACACGTGACGAGCGACGGCAACAAGTACGATTTATCTACTCAAGAATTTACGGAGGGAACGGTATTAACTTGACAATCCACATTTTTTCAGGATTCCTTCTCATTGTTTGGCTTGACGATTCCGTCGCCGATCGCCACTTACATCATCATAGGTCTTCTAGTCGGCGTGATTTTATTAACGGCGATAATTCTGGTGGTCGGAAACCGGAAGAGGCAAAAACGACGCGAGGACAATCTGCGTCAGCGACAGAACGCGCACGAAGCATTGCTGATGCAGCGGGCTGATGACGATCGATACCTACCCTCTGTATAAGGTCGGGTTTCAAATCTGCTGAACTTTTATGGATTGGGGTTCTGCAATGTAAACTGCATTTTTCTGCTGGAACAGTTGTGGATCAGAGTATTCTGTTATTTGGAAAATTTGGCAGAAAATTTTGGACAGTATCCAAAGGCGCAGAGGTCGTCCTTACATGTATTGGGGAATTCTGGACGTTTTGCTAGGATGCCGTTGGAGGAAGAGAAATTTGGGCCATTTCTTTCAAAAACTCTANGTTCATAGTTTTTCTCAAGAAGTGATGAGGAACAGTGCAACTGCATTTTCCGGGGTGCGTCTATACTTATGAAACGCACTGTATGTACTTGTAACGTCAAGTGAACGAGCCTTAACTTTCTTATTCAACTGAAAAATACCCTTTTTAGGGGAATATTAGAAGAATTTATGTGAGTAATTCAGGTCTAACGTAATTTGACTGTACTGATTTTTTCGTTCACAGAATGTGCTCCGACTATGCGAAAATCTGCAAAGAACTCCATATTCCGTCGCGCATTCAACAATTCAAAACTATTTTCGTCTCCTTCACTACGCCTTCTGTTCAGGATTTCTCATTTCTTTTTCAGCGAAAAAGCTCATTCTCGTATTCTTGACACACAGTTGTTTGAATCCAATGGTTTTACTTCGTTTGTTCTTTTCGCACGCGTTTAACCGCGTGTAAACAAATGTTAATGTTAAAGGCAGAGGACCATCTCGTCCCGTATATTGGGGATGGTAACACATCCTGAACCTTCTCGTCATGACCATCCCAGCAAGGTACATCAATAGGCGCAAAAGCGACGAAAGCCCCGTTCTCGAAGGGGTCGAAGTGGCTAAAATTTGGAGCCCGGAGGTGGATCGCTCCAAGCTGTGCTGGCTGCCCGCCACGGCTGCCACGGTGGCCAACGTGTCTTTGCGTGTTCGATCGATAAGATCAACAGCTTCACACGTCAATTCGAGTTAGCAAACTGTTACGGGCCCCGTCCTGGAAAACGGGTTTAAAGACCATTTTGAGACGATATGTGTATACCGCTGGAATCAGCGTGCCGAGTAGAAGCTGAATCTGCTATTACCTCAACCACGAAAATGAGGTGGTCCTCTGCCTTTAAGCATTAAGTGATTGCACGCATGTAAGGTCCAATTTAATGAAGATAAATGAATTTATACTAAGTGCACTGTGAGACGTCGTGATCAAAACGCTCCAAAATTCCTGCTTGTTCTTTCAGAAGTGCTAATTGTCTTAGGGGAAGTGTTGATTTGTTGATCGCGAGACAGATCTTGAATTTTACGGAACTATCGAAGAACCATTTCTTATGCGGAACAAAGGACTCCACGTGACTATCGTCACCAGAAACAGAAACGCCACACATCACTCATAGCAATAGCAGTTTGGGGCTAAATCACAACTAGCCATAGGGACCTATCTTACACCAGCATATATGAACACGTCATTTTGGAGACAATCGAGGAAGCCCTCTTCTGAGGCAGCCACTTTCTGAGAGGATGTCTTGTCGGGAAGGGAAAACTGCCTCTGTTACCCGAAAAAAGAGAACGTTCCCAAAAAATGTGGTTGGTGTCTTGGTCATTTTACCTTTTGTTTCTTTTATTTCTTATCATTTCTTTACAACGGTAAAACAAATGGATTGAAGTCGATATTCGCATGGGATAAAATATGAACAAAAAATGAACAGCCAATCCAGAACACTTGATTATGAAATCACCGATTCAAAATATATATCGAGAAAAAAATTTCGAAAATTAGCAGGCCCACAGAGCACTAGAGATTTGAATCTCTTCCTGTCTGAGAATCCTATTCGTGCATATGCAGCAGATGGGTAGGCGGGCCTATACACAGGCATGCTCATGAATAGATTATAATACTAGCATTAAACATCAACAAAACTATGGCTCTAAGACAAACTCTGGGCTCTTTTGCTTTGTGAAACTTGGTTGCAGTAGTATTGAGTCAGAGGGAAAAGGAAAAAAAGTAAAGATGAGCCTCAAGATCAGTGATCACTTGCCTTCACATCATCTAACAACGTAGGGGGCTTCATGTTGCGAGAGCTGAAGAACGCAACAGGGACGTGCCGTAGTCCTGCTGACAATGGATGAAAATTCATTTCGAAAACTTGTTCTCTGGAATGCGGCAGAAAAAGCGAGATTCGGCCGTGCAGAATCACGCGTTCTTTGTTCTAGTCCAGCAATCAAAGTACTGAACTTTGACAAATTGGGTTCACTCGTAAAAATATGTACTTGCACTCCTGGATTCAAAACCGTGGCATAAGCACTAAGCAGTGGCATGTCCAACAGGAAAACTCCCGCTGTGCGAACAAAATCCTTGACAGATAGGATCAGCTTGAAATACCGCTGAATTCATTGTACAGACACGAGCTGAATGAGTCATTAGTGGAAAAAGTGATGTCCTGCTACGACAAAAAAAAGGATGCCAGAAGAAGCTCCACACCAAGGTAGGAACATCAATGAGGTATTCTCTGTTTTCGCTTAGAATGGAGTCCGGTGAGGTCCAGAGCATGGAAATAAAAACAACAGCGGCCAGCAGCGACCCAACGAAAGATCAACAGGTGACGCGTCGAAAGGGCAGCTGCAGCCCAGCAGTTTACGAAAATTTCATGATGACTAAAAATCAGTCCTACAATCCTTGACCTGAACGCGTATCCCATGGCTTCGAAGAAGTTTTATCGGCCTAGATTTAACCATCAAATTACTTGAAAATTATCTTTCCCAATTGGTGAACAAGTTTCACGAATGAAACGCTGCTATTCATGAAAGTAATCAAAACTTTCCGACTCACCCGGCGCATAGTCAGGCAAGTTTTCGTTAAACTGGCATTTCGGAGCTCTCTCACTATCAACGAAGTCTAGATGATGACGATTCGAGATGATTTTCGGAATTCCATCCACACATGCATATCGCCCTTTCAACTCCCCCCAACCCGGTTCAGGGAAACTTCCCCTGTCACAGCGTTCATTACCTATACCGTGATCCTCCAGCTCCCCAACTCTTCACGAGTATGTAACTATGTTTTACTCTGCTAAAAGTAGACTCAAACAAGAATGGTTCATGACCAAGAACACCAGTAACAGAAGGGAACTCTTGTTCATAATAACGAGAACGACAACGAGAAAACTTCGTAACCGATATATAATATTTATGTTTATCCATGGAGGGGAATGCAACGGTTCCACACCTATTTCCACCCGTCTACCCGCCTCCTCATTCTATAATTTTTCTCGTGCACGTGCTCATTCCTCGATGAAAGATGCAGTGTATTATTGAGAGACGACAAGAACTGATGGTGGAGCTGTTGAGGAATCACTATCAACTGTAAATCTACCGGATAAAGGAAACCTGTAGTGAAGGAGATCAATAAGCAAATACAGTCTTTCTCGAAAATATAGACGTCCACCATGAATGCAGAACTGCGGCGGGACCCGGACGACGGATGCTGGAAGAGCATGCTCCAATTGGGAGGGTCGAATAGGTCCCGCTGCAATTCTGCAGCAGCGACGCCATGAAACCGCACCCGCAGTCCGTCTATCTTTTCGACAAGGAGTGTATATCCACAAATAATTGTTTAATGGATGGTGGAATACCCTGACCACACTGATGTATTTGCCGAGGGGTGCTCCCCCGACTGGATGAAGTGTTCTACATACGTGCTCAGAGCAGACATATGGATCAAAGGGTGTACTGCTTCGCAGCGGTGTAGTCAGCGAGTAAAGACTGCCAGAGTTCGACAGTGTTGTTTGTGGTGAGAATGGTTGCAACACTTGTCAGCTGCTAGGGAGCGCTGCATCGCAGCTGCCAAGAGATTTTGTATCTCTTTTGTTTTTCAAGAGAATAACACAAACAATAAACAACAATGAAAGGACATTGTGTTGGAAATGATTTCGAGAGAGATTAGTCGCGACACACCTGTATCGATTGGCAAACCTTTATCATAGATGAAAAAATGTGTACGTAACTTGTTTGGAATCTGTATCAAATGGTAAAAAAGTTAAGGGCTTTCTGTTTTTCCTCCGGCATTCGAATGCTTTGGATCGGATTCTACATTAGTAATTAGAATGATTGGGTTATTCGATTCCTATTGGACCCTGCGTGTAGCATCCATTAAATTTTATTGTGTAAGATAAAAGATCCGGTTGGATACGTTGTTCACTAGGATAGAATGTCATCGCAATGTCATAATAGATATGTGCATCATATTTCACTAAGAGCACGACGCTTACATGCATTTTACGCAAGGTTCCATAGTATGAAGAAGATCCAAGGACGCGATGAAGTGGACTATCTATCTATCTAGGATAGACAGGTAATCTGAGGAGGGACACGGTGCTCATCCGACACAAGGGCAATGAACCGAATCTACTTTGAGGCAAGGGGTGAAGGCACTTTGTACCGTGGTGAAGCTACTCCCATCGGACCATATATGGGATACCTTAGATGTGACGTCAAGGGAACAAGCATATATGCTCAAAGTTGTCTGTTCAAAATTCTGTTGATCAGCCCCAAGGACAATCTTGCTAGCAGCAAGTGGAGGCTGCAGAGAAATCTTCGCCACCAATAACCAAGCTGAATCATCAGAAATTAGGATTTGTAAAGAGGTGCCACCGCTGGCCATGCTTTCGACCATGACGAGGCCTCTGCGTGGGCACCCTCTCGCTATTGCATGATCTTTCGCCATTTTCTGACGTGCTGCCATGAATTGAGGTCGTGCTGGGAGCAGTTGAGCTGTCGGCAGCCTTGAGGTCATTACCGTAAACAAGCTGACCACCGAGGTGAGGGCACATGGCTAAGAATGCTAAGAATACAATGTTGCCGGTATCATTTTCAAAATATGCTGGCAACGACCTCACGTCACCGCGGCAGCAGATGGCTGCTAACATTTAGGACTTTACCACCGGCCCAGGTGATGAGCAAGCGGATAGCTCGCTCAAATGCTTTGAATCGCAGAATGAGTAAAAACCGTTGTAACATGGAATAAACCCTATACTTACCCTCACATTGTCAAAAACACTGGATTCCAACATAAAAATACAGATGACCAATGGTGACCAAGCATCAAAAATAAATTTGTCCGGAATTTAGAAGCATCTTTTCCAGATGCATTTTACCCCATACATGGATAGTATCGAATAAAAAGTACTCACGCGGTCCATGCTTGACTAAAAAGGCTCCTGGACAAAAAATCAAGCGATCCCTATCTGGATGAGAGACGAGCACCTGTTTACGGATGCCGAGAGGAAGTCTTCAATGGCCAGCGGTCATCAACAGCGCGGTGTACGTGCTTGGCTGCGATGCAATAAAGAACTTTTTCGTGCACGACTAAGGTATGAGAAGAGAAAAAGCGCTATAATTTATAGATGTTATTGTCGATCCGATGCACTTTTCTCCGTGAGAAGAAGTTCTGAAACGAAATCTACAAGGAGAAATGTGCATTCGGTTCCGAGGGACCAGGTCTTAAGGACTTCCTATTGGGTTGGGCAATAAGTTCGTGCGGTTTTTTCAACTTGAGTTTTCACTGAGAATCAAAATATATTCGAGTACATGTTATATACGATTTTGTAGCCCTTTGTTTTCTCTTTACAAATATTCCTACCGATTTCCTCAACATAGCTACACCTCGTTTTCTATCGCGTAGAAAGTGACCCTCCAAATCGCCTAAGACGAACATCTCCGACGGCTACTACTGTTCCACTTCAATCGTGGATCGAATGCAGCTCAAAAGGTGATGGGTATCTATGAGGTCCAAAAAGAAGCCATTACTGCTGAAAGGACGGTACAGAAGCATATGCCCGCCTCTGAGAGGTGAAATTTAGCCAGGAGGATGTCCCTCCTCTGAATTTAGAGTTTTAAGGACAATGAGCCATTTATCCGCTAGGTTTTGCTGTGGATGTAAAGAAGAATTGCTATGAATGTCAAATCTTAGCAACAACTAGGTTCAAGTGATCCACTTTGCCAAAAAACATCGAAAGGCTCAACACGAGGTTATCCCTCATATTGAGAAGGCGCGTCTCTTCTGGGTAAATTCCACCAAAACGAAAACCGAGATGTTAGAATTGAAGGTAATTTTACGCATGCGACCCATGCAAGCCTAAAGCTATCTCGAGCCACTTGTTTTGTTCTTTTCCTTGGCACTTTTTAGACTTCTATTCAAGAGTTGTAGTCCAGGGTCGCAAATATAGTCATCTCAGATAATGTGGCTTTTCACGGAGATGAAAGAGGAGAGCTGCTCTTTTCCTAGTAGCATTAATAGTGGAGGGAAGGTGCTATATAAATCACTATTCGCGATTGATGCTGTTTGTGAGAAACACTAGTTTTGATGCCCACGGAAAACCGCACGAACTTATTGCCCAACCCAATACATAACCAGAGCAAGGCGAAGCGGTGAATCAGCTCTTACGAACATTCATGTGGGGCTAAGTTGTCGAAATCATTCAAATTTTTGTGGGATGGAATTCATTTTGAACGGAATTCGTAAGTGATCCAGGAAAATAACGCAGAAGAAAAACAAAGGTGACTCATAGAACTGCAGATGCTTGAATGTCTTACACTCTTATGCTTTGTCTGGTGATATGTATATTCTCATGAGGAGCTGTGAGTTCAAGGAACTCAAATTCAGAAACAGAAAGTGCAAAGGGAAATGGAATGATGTAGATGAACTGATATGATGAAGACGTCCACTCATCAAGCGCTTTGGACAGGATAACCAAGATGCGTTGGAGGGTCTGTTGTCAGTCTGCTCCATGATGGTCATCATAAATAATATAGCACCGAACAAGCACACGCTATCACACCATGTCCCGCTATGAAATCTATGATCTAAGACAAAAGCGCAGCTTTCAGAAGCGTGTCATTCCCAAGCTCCCAGCTGAAAGACCATATGCAGACTCACTCAGAAAACAGGCAAAAGATTGGTTACCTACTGCATGGTTATTTACTGTCTATTGAAGGAAATCAGCACTTTTTACGCACATCTATGGCGAAAAAATAACAATTTTCATCAATAAGGTTAGTATTCTGGAAAGATTCTCTTTTAAAAAGCATCGAAGAACCTATGAAGAAATTGTGCCTATTTGACCGTTTCGGTCCCTATTCCGCGTACGGGTAAATATACTTAAGAATCAGGTCCTCCCGGGAACTCGTCAATATGGCAAAGAGGACCTTTTCGGACTAAATGGCTTTCTCTCACAAGGGAACTGATGCTCTTTCTACCGACTACTCTCACCTTCTCCGGTGGGATTCAAGAAAATCCCGGGAAGGTTGGTAGTTTCCCGTTCCTTCAGAGCAGGCGACTTTCTTGAGCAAAAAATAGTATACCTTGTTATCTCTATCATTACTTCTCATCGCTGACTGATAGGAATTCCTAAAACAAGATCCACTCATTTTCGCCTGGTGACCTTGTCCACAGCAGAAAGGCGGGTGGCCTACAATATTTCCAGGACTTGGAAACGTTCATGAATCCCCCTCTCCACTGATCTGTGATGAGTACCTGCCGACACCTATTTTGTCTCTTTATCGGCTGGTTGTGCTGATAAGAAAGAAGCCAAGAATCTGTATGGACTTGACGATGGTTTGTCTTCCAAGATAGCTCTTCATTGCCCTTTCAAACTATGGAGAAGACAATTCTGCCAGAACGCGTAGACCTGATAAAGCGTTACACCAACCTCGGAGCCAAAACTACAATTCAGATAAAATTTCCTAGTTGGCAACACCCTCAGCATATTGGTACATAGATAATGAATAGTAGAAAGACAGCATAGTTCAGGTGTCCTTTCTTCATAGCTGAATGGACGGTCGTGTCGATAACAGTCCTCTCTCTAATGATTTACTGAGTAAACAAACTGAAAGAAAGCGATGAACGCGCATTTTCAGTGTTTTTTGGTGGTTAGCGCACAGGATAAAAAGGCGAAGACAGAAGTAGAACAGGAGCAACAAATTGTTCGGCGTGAACTGTCGAGTGGGTGTGGGAGGAGCGCACAGCTTAGAGAGGGCCAGCGGGACCACGCGGCTTTGTCGAATGCGGGGATGCTTTCTGTTTGTTTATGACGTGGTGGTGATGGAATGCCACGACTTCTACGGCCTGTTTGCTCGCCGGTCTGGCATTCTTTGGAAGTTCCTTTCAAGCGGTTTGGAATAGAAACTGAACTAATGGGGGTTTGAGATACTACAAAGTGACTCGAGTTTACGGCAACAAAAAGAGTTCCGCCTATGCAAGAAATTGTTTGGCCCTGTAGCCAGTCTCAGTTGGAAGGTCTTTCCTGGACTTTTTACCAGGCTAACGCCACCCGGCCATGTTAGGACTGTGATTGGCGCAAGAATAAAGTTTAGCACCCATTAGCTTTCTCCAATGGCACCCAACTGCCAGATGCTCAATAAACTGGATAAGTAGGTCATGGCAGTACAGAGATGGACAACAGATAATTGAATTTGGATTTGTTGTAGAGGCACTTCAAAAATTGCGGGAACAGTTAGACCTCAGCTACATCCACGCCACCGTCCGCAATTACACTGAATGTCTCAGAATCTGACTGGAAGTCGATAAAGGATATTTCTTTTTTTTAAAGCATACAAAGGGTAAAGGATATAGAGGAGACGTTGTTCAACAAAGACAATAGTTGTCATAACACATACTAAAACTTCTTTCTTGTCTTTGTTTTCGGAATTTTGGGCCAGCCTGTAAATAAGAAGCTCCCAGAAGAAGAAGTCAATCACATAATAATCATTCCTCTAAGTCCCAGCACTTCCATTAAAGAACTACAACTTACACAAAAGCATGGGCATATTTCCGTTGCTCAATGGTAGTGGCAGATAATACACACATACAGTGAACTCCTATGGGTAGTGATAAAGGATGGGATCGCGGCGCGGTTTTCCTCCTTGTCTCTGCCCAGCAGGCCCGCTGCCTCAGCGCAGCAGAGTGCCCGCGTCGCGGTCCCGTCCCTCGTCTACGACCGTTTGGAGTTCACTGTACATGTACAGAAAGCGCAGTGTTGAAGAAATTTCATAAAAATCTCTCATGATCTACGACAACCGTTACTGCATGAGAAGCTTTAATCCCAGTAAAAAGAATCCGCATTGAACTCGGTTGAGATTCCTTTTTTTTGTTCGGAAAAAATGAGCTCCCTCAGAATCGTGAAAAAAACCTGGGGAAGTCAGTGCCAGAGACTCACTCATCCTAGTTATTTCATCTTGATAATATTATGGAATTTCATTTTACCTACTCAGACATTCACCGGATTGGAGCCGATTCCGAGAGGAATTGGAGCCGCATGTCACCTCAGCTCCAATCCGTAAAATGGGAGGGGCTGGGGCTCCATACGCTGCCCATTCGGGCTCCCATGGAAACCAGTTGATAGCGTTTCGGTTGCCCATCTGTTGTAACACGTTCGCTACCGTAGCGAACTCTCGGTAGCCTTTCGGTTGCCCATCTGTTGTAACACGTTCGCTACCATGAGGGTCACTCGGTAGCTATTCGGTCGTTTACCTGTTTTAACCCGTTCGCTACTCCTACATCACTGCCTTCCATTATCGGGTAATAACACGTTCGCTATTTGCAAGTAACGGATTCTCGAGCCTGTGGATGGCGAATACGGGCTGAATGAGTTTCTATAGTAGTTGCACCGCAGCGTCAGAGTTTGTTTTATTCTACTATACATTATACACACACTGTCATCTTTCCGAAAGGCCGCAATTTAAGCGCAACCCCATATTTTGGGCCTCTCCTGCAAGTTATAAACCCGGTAACTCAACATGAACGCAGAACAAGGGTGATCCCGTTTTTACTACAGGCTTTAGTAAGCGCGTGCTCATAAGAGTTTACTTCAAAACGTCTGAATGTGCATTTGCTCCCTGCTGTAGCGTCTAGTAAGTCCAGTGGTTTCAGGGCGAGCTTTTCCATTCGCTCAAGATTCGCATTCTACGCATGTCGTATGACCGATTGTTGCACTGTGCAATGGCTTTAGCTGACTAGATCCAGCCCTGCAACTTCCGCAGTACTGGCCTAGTCTGCGCCGAAGCGGAGTCTGGCCGTGGTCTGATATCTAACCGCCTGACAATGAACATGTCGAAGGAAGCTGGTTGCCGATTCTACCAAAATCAATC
Source organism: Ancylostoma ceylanicum (assembly GCA_000688135.1). Taxonomy (NCBI): domain Eukaryota; kingdom Metazoa; phylum Nematoda; class Chromadorea; order Rhabditida; family Ancylostomatidae; genus Ancylostoma; species Ancylostoma ceylanicum. Next base: position 59,211 of record JARK01001451.1, on the reverse strand, counting down.
GTCCTATAAATTTTTCTTAGCGCCAAAGATTCGCCGACTAAGACGACGTTAAGCATCAATTCTCAGCCAGAGGAAGGGAAAGAAAGCCACGTTTTGTCTTGAGTTTTTCTTTACTGGATAGCGGAATGTCTGTAGTATTTCGTCTTTCTAGGTAAATTGTTGCAAGACGTTCTTCTTTTTGTGCAAATAACATGGAAATATATTTTCAAAAAAAAATAAAAAACGCATCAGAATGAAAACTTCATCTACCACAGTTATCTAATTCGAAGAAAAAAGGAAGAGAAAAATTTTGCCACCCCTAGCCTCTGTGATAGCCAATTTTGCACAATTTGGCTCCTCCAAGTGTTTGTTTTTTTCCGGAATCCCCCCCCCTATATAATAAACAACGAAGGTGTTCGAAATAGTCTGTCTATCTCCGGGCACTGACTGTCAGTAGGCGGGTGACTCGCCGCTGGAATGCCAAGGGGCCGCAGATTTTTCGAGTTCTTGAATAGAGTATTTGGTCGAAGTGCCTGAATTAACCAAAAAAAGAGGGAACAAGATGACTGAAAGTTGGCTCCACTGATCCAACAGGGGAATTTCGGAGTTTGCTGTGCTCACCTCCAGAGCTAAGCAATTTAGCGAACCCCAATGTTAATGTATTCGCAAACTCGGCATTTTCTACAATAATTTCAGGTATTTTGATCTCTGGGTGAAGAACGAGAATGAAGAAATAAGAACCCAACGAATCGCTTACATCTCAAAAAACGCAATCGTTTATTTTTCAACAATACTTTTTTTGTATAGCATGATTTATGCAACGTTTTAACTAGCAAATCCCTTATGTCAGGTCGAAAATCAAATGAACTCTGTTTAGAATCCATACGACTCTGTACACTCAGAAGAGGGTATGAAAACCCAAAGGTTCTGTTGGTTAGAGTCCGGCCAACCCAGAGGACGGGTCCGTGACAGAGCGCCGCTTCGCGGCGCTCTGGCTCGGGATTATTTTTCGGAGTTTGGATAACCCAGAGGTAACGTGGCACACGCGTCCGAGACAGACGGGCTTCGCGGCGCTCTGGTTCGTTACTGCATACGACCCAGCTCAACAAAACGTTTCCGATCAAAGCCAGCAAACGTTGCATGATAACAATGGCCCACCCTGTATACTTTTGAATCGAACTTCATGGCAGCTGGCAGAAACTTGGAAGAATCTTCAAAAATTGTGCCGTGGGGTTATTTGATACACTTTCCAATGCTTCAACGCTGTCGAACATAAGGTGCGGAATTGGAGAAAATGCAGAAAGCGGACGTCAAATTATAATAGTAGTTAATCAAAAAGGATTCCCGAATCTCAAATTTCATCCATTGAATTTCTCATTCATTCTTGTTATTTGGGGAAAAATTGTTTGGAATGCTCCGTAATGTTCCGGCCCCAGGCTTCCTCACGCTATGCGAATCATGAAGAAAATAGGGGAATAGTAACAGAATATGAAAAAGTTACCTTCCTAGAATCTTCGCCGCATCGTAAGAAAGGTAAATGTGAAAATGAAGCACGATTGTTGATATGACATGACATGATATTTTGGTGTGATATGATATGTGCCTATGTGTATGTGTTTATCTAAACTTGGCCGTCATATCTGGCTTGAGTTGCAAATGTTAGGTGAGACATGACCACCATATCCAAATATTCAAAATAAATAAATAAATAAATAAATAAATAAATAAATAAATAAATAAATAAATAAATAAATAAATAAATAAATATCCTTCCCCAACAGCAACTCAAAACCTCTCATTGTGGCTGTGGGCACAGTGGGTGCTCCGAGTTGCCAGTGATAAAAATGGGCGGAGTCGGGTGGGCTCCAAACCTTGGAATGTCTGAGTAATTTAAACTGCATCATTGTACTGAAATGCTTGCTGTACGCCATTTAATTCCCGAATGAGAGGTTATTGATTTCTGAGAAAATTTTTAAAAACTAGAAGAAGAGCTTAGTCATTTATGAAACAACTGTCGAAATCATCAAAACTATAGAAATTATTAATAGAATACCTTGGCTCATAATGAATACTATCCATTCCCTCCGTTCCTCTCATCTATAAAAGGGGAATCACCTCCGATGAATCCTCGCTCTCTAGTATTTTCAGGATATCCCTGGACATACCGGCGAAGCGAACGGCGACTGCTGAAGAGCGGCACAGCAGACGGACGTGTCGGCTCAGAACACAGAACAGAACGAATGAACAGCACCGAAGTGATAAGACGACGTCGTCGACTGTCACGAACTGACAGCGGCTGGGCAGTGGTCATGTCATTCATCCCTGCTGGTCCAGTAGCGTTTCCCAAACATGCTTATCAGTGGACGTGACATCGAGGACATATCCTCAAAAAAGTCAACAGGCTACTTCAGTTCATCCCTCGCACCTCGAACATACTATACGAGACGGGGTATTTGAGTGAAGACGCGCAAAGTCATCTGGTTCTTGACTTCTCCAATGTTCACGTGCTGAAGATTGACGTGGCTGAACCGAGAAGCAGCCCTTCTTGAACAACGCTTTCGCTGACAGAGTACGTATGAAAGGGAGATCGACGGTGAAGACTAGCGTATAAGGAAGCTGCGACTATCGTGATCATTTAGATAAGAACTTTGCAAGCATTCGCCATCTTAATCTGCAAGGTTTCCAAGTAATTGCAGTTTTTCATTGCCTTCGAAAGAACTGGAAACCCGCCACCTAATTCACACCGAGGTCATGAAGAGAATTTGAATCTCTTGAAAGAGCCGTTTTCCAAAGCTTTCATCGGCTCAGAAGCCATGGAAACTTTATTTGTTCGTTTCATTCACCATTCATGAATAAATTTGCAATAACCCAAACATCCTATGCGGGAGTGTAGGAGACGTCCAGAAAGCCTTACTGAATATGGAAAACGCCTATAAAATTCTGGTGGAACATTGAGGCAAAGCGTCATAATTTGACGTATTTACAGCCGTGGTCACTATAAACCAGCTTTATTTCCTTCGCTGGGACTGCTACCCAACCGCCAAGCGGCGCGGTCGCACCACGGCCCCGTACGCTTCCCACACGTTCTGACGGGCCATCGCGACGAGTAATACCTGGGCTGGGATTCATGAAACGTTCATCTCGCAAAGCCACAATGGTTAGCGTCGTTGATTATCCTATAGGCTGCTTAATGACGAGAGACAGAGGACCTGAAAATTGGTTCGCTAACCTAGTTTTTCTCGGCTATACGTTCGTGAATTCTAGCCCAGAGTAGATCTATTGGGTCACATTGTGAGCGAACCACGTGATGCTTATCAGGAAAGCAGAAAAAAACTGAGTTATGATACGAAACCGCGTCGCGGTGGTTTTGTCTAACGGTTGCGATGCGGTACCAGCGAAGAAACCAAAACCAAATGAGGATAACCACAACTGTACTCAAGAGTAATTGCCTCTCTGCGCAGTGGTCACCTGGTTTTCAAGCGGACGGTATGCAGTTTTGGTCTGAATCAAGTAAAAGGGATGAATGGCTTGGTTGGCCACGGGCGCGATCGAACCATCGACCGTGTGCGTGCGCAGCGAGCCTCTTACCACTGCGCCACACACGCCCTTTGCTTTACATAGAAACAAAAATTGAAGAGAATGGCATGTGAGAGTGAGGAACTGATCTGATGCTTGACACTAACAGAAATCGGAAAAGAATATGTAGAAGAAAATTCCGTTGAGAAAGTCAACTCCTTTCCTGATTATAGTGTATGGAGAGAGCTTCGCGATTTGGAAATTTCTTCGGTTTTTTTCGCACATCTCGGAGACCAGTTTCCGCACGGTGTTCTGAGATTCTCACGTGGCAACGTGTCACCAAAATTGCGAAAGTCACAAGGTTACTAGTTACGAACAGTACGCACTGCGATCAACTCTACCACAAGGAACCAGTTCTTGTTCAGTAAACCACTTTTTGTCCGAAATTCCGCCACATGACCATTTCATTTGGTACGTCGAAGGTCTTATGTGCTGTGTAAAATTCAAGAACACTGCTTGCAAAGGACGGCGGAAGTCATCGCATGGAACTTGGAAAGACTTCCCAGGCCATGGTTTTCTACCACATTGCAGCACTTCATTTGTTCAGTTATGATGCACCAACAAGAGGGTTGTCGCTAAGCAGAAAGACTGTTTGTGGAGCTAAAAAGTGCACCTATATGCCAGTTGCAGACGCAGAAGGTGGGCAGAGGGAGGAGGGGGCGGGAGCACGGAAGAATAGTGGGGTCTCCGCTGCTTTGGGGACCTAGACGGAAAATGAAAATAACGAAAATACTAGTTTAATTATTGATTAACTGGGTAGTTATTATTTAAAATATGGTAATAAAAATAACCATTCAAGTATAAACTAATACAGGATTTTTCAATTATTTTGAAAAGTAATTTCAAGAATTTGGCGACTCATGCTCTACGGAGGAGGATTACCCTAAACCCAGCAATCCGTTATGTGGAGTAGAAATTTGAATAAATATTTACCTTCAAATTGGTCGAAAATATGTACCATGTACAGCGAGAAAGAGAGCGAGAGAAAGAAAGAAAGAAAGAAAGAAAGAAAGAAAGAAAGAAAGAAAGAAAGAGAAAGAAAGAAAGAAAGAGGGAGATAGATAGAGAGAGAGGAAGCCACAGCCACAGAAAGTCTTTCACAGCCTTGAAGTCTCTCTTCCGAATTTCCGGATATTATGTGTAATTGAATATTCATTGAAATTCCGATTCTAATACGTATATAATTAGGTCATTGGAATACGTGGCAGAAAAAAGTCTATGATGAAACACGTGACGTAAATATGTTGTTGTTAATTACAAAGCGGTTAAGGGGATGTTTTGCTTTATAATATGAAGGGTTTTCTGTAAGCAGGAAGGTCCTGCTTTTGGTAAATACGGTTTTGGGAATCCATATTACCATTTTCCTACACCAAGCCTTCTAAATAGGTTTGGTACATTTTAGTAACACAGAATTTCTAACGAGCAACTGACCTTCCCAAAAGTTGATTATTTGAGCCCTAGTGGTAGCTGTCCGTTTATCAAGTACTGGAAAAGGATCTTCGAGGAAACCACTCCAATATTCTCAGAGAGGAAACGAGCTGCTCTCTGTCATGGATTGGACCAGAGATCAAAAAAGATCACGTCAGTCACCATGCAAAAGCGTTTTTTTCACTTGCTCGAATTGTTTTCTTTTTTTTGCTGCCCTGACGAGTATATTGTACAATAAACGAATAGAATCCGCCACAAAAATAGTTTATAATAATTTAGAAACCACAGCTCGATTCCTTGGAGGGCCCAATACTCTCAGCTCTTATTCGATTTCGATTTCGATACAGGCGCAGCCATGAGCTCTAACAACAGACCACACATATGGTGTCCGCTGTGCAAAAGAGGGGATTTTGTGATGAGTAACATCCCGCATCATATCTGTCCTATCGGTTGAATCCATGGAACAAAAACTGGATTATCGCTGTTAATTGTACTAAATACCTCACAAAATACATGGTGTCGATTACCAAAGCTCTGGAATTCAATGCAACGAAGTAGGGGAACCGATAAATTTGCCGTTGGTGATTGATGTGGTCCATTTCGAGTACGTGTGGCGTAGCGGTGAAAGGCGCCTGCCGCGTACACGGTAGATGGTTTGATTTCGCCCTTGGCCAACCAAGCCATCCATACCTCCTGGGGACGGTGAACTGGTACCACAGGAGTCTGGGAGAGCAGACTCAGCGCAACTTATGTCACCCCTCGTAAGTCGCTGCAGAAAGCACATACACATTCAGTGCTTCCGCGATACTCAGATAAAATCGAATGGGACTATTGAAATTGATTACTTTTCCCTTTATCCTTTATGGTCCATTTTATTAGGTGCGTGCAAAAGTTCCGGGGCAGTTGGTGGTAGTTCACTGTTCAACGTCGTTTTTCCCCTTGTGCTTGCGATATCCCAATATGGTTTTCATGTATGCCGGTAGCCTGTCACATCTGCTACCCATGTCAGATTTGGCTCCGATCTGTGTCGTAGCGCAGCCGTGTATTGGGTATGAAACTAATGTTATGTGCAGTCCGTGAAATTGTGGAATTTTGCTTTATGAATTAAAATCTAGATGATCCGTGAGATACGCGACCCATACCATCAATACTGCGTTTGAGTAGGGTATCCTCTTCATAATGCCGTAGACTCGTGGGTTCTTGAGAAACACAGGTGGAGATGAGACCTTGGAAAATTCTTCGTGAGCGCAGCGATAATCCAACCTTCACAAAGGCGACCGAAAAGAGCAGGTTGAATCAAACCCAATGTATAGTGAGCAGGACATTATGGGGAATTTACCCTACCATTGTCCGTCACTTGTATTGGATTGGTTAAAAGGGGAAGATGAGTAGAAGGATTTTGAGTAAGATGAGCGAGGAACACCAACGCCCACACTGACAAGTCTACAAATTTCTAATTGACAGGAACTCTAACAAGCCGTTTCCCCAAATGGATTGTTACTGCTGAAGGAAAATGGGTCATTTGCGAGAATAAGAAGTGGTCGACCAAAGATCCAGACTCGACTGACCTACCCAAAAAGTGGGCAAGCCATCACTACACCCATGAAAAACTTCTTTGTCCATTTTTGGTCTGTAACCTAAGTCAGCTACTACGAATTTTTCTCGGGCGAATGCATAGTAGGTGTGTGTTATTACGCATTTCTTCCCGGAGAAATCCATGCAAAATCTCCAATTCAAGGCCAACACAGGTCAGGTTATGTGGTCTGGTGCTGGTACGGGATAACGAGTACCAGCATTTTGTAGTGTAAAAAATTAGCCATTTCTGGTTCGAAATTTCGACCTATCCTGTATTACTCTCTGGGCCAGTCTCCAACAAAAGTTTCCCTTTTCAAGCTTCTACAACTTTACATCCTCTGAAAAAGTTTTGATGAACAGACCTTACTCGAAAACGGTATGCGCCGGCCTTTCAACTATGAACGTGTCAAATTTCAAGCTTCTGGAGAAATCTTTTCCGAGCCGTTTTGGCCACCTTACAAGGATGACAATGCTTTTTGATTTAGGTAAAATCGTTGACAATGAGCAGAGTTATCGTGTTTTTGAAAATTAGGTGCAACTGCCCCGTAACTTTTGCACGCACCGAGTATTATAGAAGATTGCTGCAGAGACAGTAGAGAAAAAAATTAGAGAGGTAAAGAAAGCGGGAAAGACATTCAGAGGTGGTAAACAAGAAACGCAGGCAACAGGCATAATTAATCTTTCCTGGTTTTTTCACGGGGATTGTGAAACAAGTGTTCAACAACAGTGGTATAGCAGGGAATGTATTTTTTATTGTTCCGAAATGCACTCTCGTTACAATTCTCTCAATACTAATTTTTAGATTTTTCTCTTCAGTTTCATTTGGAATAGATTTGGAGGTTAATCCTTAAGTTTTCGAAAAAAAAAACCGCATCTTTCTACACCCATTATCGATGGAGACGTCAATTTTTCCTGTTGGATGAGGCCAAGCGGGCAACAGCCAAGGGTCCGAGACCAGGTACTATCTGTCCTGACATGAAGCTCCACTACACAGGTCACTAAGGTGTATGTCCCATTTATATGCTAGGCATCTCCAACAAGAGAATTCTATAGATAGTAGCATTTAGGTAAATTCCATTTTGAGACGGATTCGTTGTTGTGGAGTGATAGGCCGAAACGGACGGATGCGCGTAGAGAGGAAGAACACGCTCGTATGTGTGACAACGTCTAGGTACTTATTTTTTCAAGTAATCCCTTGGTTTGAAACGTTACCTAGAGCGCTCACAGGTGGGCGCTGCTCAATACGAACTGGCTATTCTAGACGAGAGAATAGATGGTTCATACAAACAGAGCATTTTAAGGAGAAGAATCCACTGCGTTGCAGTTCACTCGAAAAAAAAAGATGTAGTCAGATGCATATAAATGCAGTACATGTGGTACATAAAGGATACCTGATCCAGCCAACGGAAATATAAAAAAGGAATAGTTCAATACCAAGTAGTGAAATGCTATAAAAAAGTGAAGAAAGCCTAACGAAAGTAAACGAACCTTCTGGGCAGCGTGCTTGTCGCCTCCGTGACGTCCCATCTGGAAATGCACACTTGAACACCGCGGAAAAACTACATACAACCGGAGAATAACTGCGAAAAAAACTACAAAGCATTCCGGTATACTTTTCGTCGACTATAGCACCCTGCGTCAGCATTGCCACTTACATCGACTTCGATATCTATCGATTTTGGATACGGCATGGCTAGAATAACTGCTGCACAAGCAACGTATAATCGATACGTATCAAAATCAGTGGCGTCTAGGCGACAGCCACGCGGTGTGCTATACTCAACGTGTAAAAGAGATGTGAAGGGAAACGACTCTGAACGAACTAATGTCCTGAGATGAAAACAACCTTAGGGACTACCCCGGATTGAAACAAGTTCCAGGATTATTGAAATTTCCGGACAGAGACTATTAACGTATGGAAGTGCAAATTGCTAGTGAAAATTACGCTTGGTGCTATGCACGAAAACGAGGGATGGTTATTGATTTACAGCGTACATTTTCGAGAATGTTCGAACGGCACGAGCCTCTCGACGAGCAGCAGCCGCCAAGTGCAGCCGGCAGTCACCTCCGAAGATCACCACCGAGTAAGCAAAGTATTGCAGCAAACGACCACAGCTGTACTTTTTGGCGTCGGAGGAGATTCGTGTTTTGTCAATATCGGGAGAAGGTAAAGCTATTGGGGGATAGCGTTGTCAAACGGATTTTGAACGATTATTACTCGATCATCCCTACGTAGTCGATTTGGATCACTCATTTGTGCACGGCCAATTCGAAGGGATAACAGCCGGAATGATGATACTCCGAAGTTCGATGGCAAAATAATCGGTGAGTGTTTGGGTGAGTGTTTGACCATACATTTTTACAGGCTTGCTCGACAGGATATTTCCGGAAGAAAGAACCACAAGTACAGTGAACTCCAAACGGCCGTAGACAACGGGTGGGACTTCCTCACACATTCGTGGGGGTGATGGGCAGGTAGGACCCCAATCGCTGCGCCCAATTTTTGAGTTGGGGGAGCGTATCTGGACGTCCAAGAAGGGCAGAGCGTACTGTGCATAACCCCGGTCGTCCCCCCATCCGCCGGAACCCAATAATGCGCTCGGGGGACAACTGCGAGGGCACGTGGGGGAACGTCTTTCGATTGTCGGGGGTAGGTGCCCCACGATTTTGGGTCCATGCACAACTGGGGGTGGACCCATTTCCACCTGCATTCCACCCCCACGAATGTCTGAGTCAGAGTGAGCAATGATCATCGCAAGATTCAAGGTCTAGCCTGGTTCATACTTGCATTCTCTCAGAGCAAACTTTAGAAGGGTGCATCAGCATGTTCATCCGGGCTTATTTGAAAACAGTGACGTTCAAAGCATCATAGTGTTAGTAAGGGAGCTACATAGCTATGAAGCTGATTAGACTACTCGCGAAAATCCATGGTAAAGTCCCAAATTGGCCACATGACAGTCTACACTTTCTCTAAGGTGATGTTGATAGAGATGCGAACGCAAGTAAGATAAAATACATGCCTTTTCATCAAATGACTACCGAAGAAAGAAAAACACAAATGATGTTCCAATTTTGGATGGCAAAATAGGCGGAGAAAAACGCTTGATAGCTACCATATTGCAATATCTGTCAACAAAAAAAAAAGAGAACAACCTAGGTGAAAAATTATGTCTCTCAATTATGTGCGCACACTCTTCCGTTCGTCTAGGACTTGTGTTCTCTTCTTAAAATATGTATAGTGGCGGCCACATATTCAGCTGCCAATTTGGGGCGATTATCTGATGAAAATGTAAAATTCGTATTTTAAGCATGGGAAGAGCTATCAGGACAAGACTCGAGAATATGATAGGGGATAGCGTTCTCTTCCTTACTCCTACTCTCCTCCTCAAGGATATGTTTTTCAATGAAACTGCGCTCATTCTTTGCGCTTAGACCTCAAAATACAAAACTTCTACACCTGGTTTGAAAAGAACCGACGGAATTGGAATTTAAATTTCAATCCAGCTCCAACTGATTCTGTGCTCGTGTTGAGCAGTAGGAAGAGAGCTCCTATATGCCCTCAACACATACTCGAACTTGGTTTTGATTGCTCATTCTAGGGCTGAGATATGTAGAAAATTCTGTGGTCGAAAATCATGGGTGTGCTAAATATGTGGCCGCCACTGTAGATCTCATTTGAGCGCTTCGTACTGCGCTCCTGAATCTACTGAGACGTGGTGGATTCTAATTTACGATTTGCATGTCGTTTCGGAAAACGTTGCTACCCATAAAATTTATGTAGCAGAGCTGAAGGTACATCCGCATTCATCATTCATTCGTTACAGTGTCACATTATAGGGTAACGTCTTTGTTTTTGGTGCTTCGAAGACACGGGAACCACCTCAGAATCCCATCCCTCATGAAAAGATTCCCCAGCGCTGCTGATAACAATGGTATACGTCATCCCATGTAAAGCTGCTGAATTTGGATAACTTGAGATTTTTTATCCCGATTTTCATTACCTGACCCGGGTTCACTAGCGAGAAGATTAGGGTCCTAATGACACACAACACGTTCTTCATAAACGATTACTGACTTTCTGCACTTTGCTTTTTACCTACAAACAAACGAACAACTCACTCGCAAATCTGGAATTATCTCAGCTTAGAACATGTGTATTCACTCGCTCAAAAGGTGTCAGCAATAAACATGCATCTGGTAGCCGAACCACTATTCTAATCGAGGTCAGGGATAGTCACATATTTAGTTCAGAGAAGAAAACATACTTCAAATCGTTGCAAGATACAGAAAGAGTGCGCGCACATCAAATGTGATGGCTGCGAACTTAGTGGAGCTGCTGCACATGAGCCAGTCGTCCTAGTGCAGCATGTTCGTTTTCCAGCTGTCATCCGGAAAAGCAAATTACTCAGGGTGGATAAAAACGCGGACCATTTACCATTTGTTAAACTCGCAGCAATCTGGGTAACCAATTACATTACGTTGGATTCTTTTTCCATATTTTTAACAGCGGACGTGTTGTGCTTTTCCAACGACACAAAGATGGTGAGCACGAAACAATGATCTAGAGTTGTTCAACGACATTTCTGGAAAGCCGTCGTTACGTGTCCCCAAAACAGCGAAATTTCTCCTTGCTGCATAAGTTCTAGAACGAGGGTTTTCCCATCAAAGAAACTCTATTTATTGTGCTACACTGTGTCCACTGAAATGTGCAATGCTTTCCGTATCGATCCCAGGTAGAGTTCGAATAAACGAAAACTGCCATCAAAGTCTGGTTCACTTTAGCAATAAAAGATTTCCGGTGATAAAATTCCTATTACAACTGCCGAATTCCAAATGGCGAACAAGGCATGATGTTATCCTGGAGAGGATCATGACGGTGTATTTATAATACTCCTTTGCAAATAAGGCAAAAAACGTTTTCAAAAACGAAGCGCAAGTCGTGGATTCTCATCGCGAACCTCATAGTAGATCCAGGAACGCTGCATCGATTTCTTTCGCAAAATGTTTCGGAGTAAGAACAAGCACTTTTTTCGATAAAAGGAGTAGTGAACATACACACATTCAGGGAGGATCGAACCTCCGTAATGTTAATGATTCAGTAAAAATTATTATCCAGCGTTTCTATAATACTCGCCTATCTTGCCAGTCAAAATAAGAGCCTTGTCTTGTTTTTTTTTTTATCAGAACTAAACAGCTTTCAGGATTTATTTGGAAAAGACGTGTACTTCATTTTACGCATACTCGTCACACCAATACCTACAATCTAGAGGAAGAACGAGTTGAGAAGTGGCCCTTTCGGGACGTCTACAAAGCCTCCAGTGAAGGAACGATTGTTAAAAGTAGATGTCGAATCCAACGATGGATATAGGGCATAAATGGTCGTCGAATTTTGAACCTAAGCAATTCTTGCAACTATGGCGAACAATAGGATTTTTAAGAAAAGTTGCTGACGAAGGTTGCAGGTTTTAATGTCACGTTTTAATCTCAAGATGAAATCGGCATTTTTTCAGACAAATTTAGCAGGATGCCTTCTACGAAAAAGAGAAAATTTTAAATCTTCCTCTGGGGAGAAACTTTTCGATATTTGTGCAGCAACCTAACAATTATGTAAGTTTATGCCCCCCCCCCCCCCCC
>JARK01001451.1:17257-34407 GCA_000688135.1 Ancylostoma ceylanicum | reverse complement strand
ACCCCCGATGCCGCCGTTCGCGAAGCGTCAAGGACCCTCGCTTATTTTCCACACTCACCGGGCCACGCAAATGCGCGTCGATTCCCGTGGACGTCGTAGCTTTCTTCTCAAATCCATGCGACGTTATGAACTATGCATTGGAACTTGTGGTGTTCGTCAGCCGGCCTATCATTACGGCCCGTCGCCGGTATTCGACTGACGGGGAAACGATTCCTCCCGTGGACAAGGGACATATTTGTTAAAGGCGGCCCTTACCCGCCTCTCGTGCGCTTCCCAGTCATTGGGTTACGAGTTTTTGGCTAAATCCGAAAAGCAGGATGCAATCCACACAAAGCATTTGCACACACACGCGCGTGAGTGCATGTTCGCACTCCTATGCGAGCCGTATGAATCGAATTCAGCACTGTCGAACTAAGAAGTCCATTCCCTAGATCTACCCGCGTCGCACTCTGGAAACCAAAATCGTAGGTTTATTTATACACTGGAGGCAAGGAAATCGAGTAATTAATTCATTCAACTCAAAGACTAATTGCACTGTTGAATGACTATGAAGGCTATCAAAAGTACGGATTTGATCAGCAAGCTGCATGATGAGGATGTCGCAGGTTCCGCTTCCAGAGTTGCAACGAATTCTTTCATGAATAGCTCATGCTTAGAAAAGGAAATGCTGAGTTACACTTAATAAAAAAGGAAAAAAAGGACATACCTTTTCGCCAAGTCTCAGAGTGCACTCATAGCTTCCAACATTCTCCTCAGAAAAGTGTCTAATTCTTAGCTGATAATGCTTCCCTTTCTTCTCCTTGTGATTCTAGAAGTCTTCTCCATCATCTTCCAGCCGTTAATATTCGAGTGCTTAACCTACCAAGGCAAGCACATTGCCGGGTACCGCCTCTTTGTTGAATTTGCACTGCACTTCGTCATGTTCCTTGGCATTAGTCAGACGAATATCATATGAGTTGCCCACTTTGGCATACAGGGTGTTACCCTCTGAAAGGTCCAGTCCAATCTGCTGAGGCGGATCTGAACAGGAACGTCTGAACATAGCTGCATGTTATGTATTTGTTTGAGAGGCTTGGCAAGTAAAAATCAGAAGTAATATTTTTATCTAACAAGCACAACAAATGATGTTTTCGAAGAAGAAGAAGCGACCAAAAGTGAGTTAGCCCTGTATTAAATGTCACCTTTTTTGAGTCACGCGACGAGTCATCGTTAGGCAAGGGAAAATAACATGGTTTTAGTTGGCTGACACCTCCAAAATTTGTATGCCAGAAGCAAGAAAAAAATAGAAGTGGGTGAAAGAAGTAAGGCTCGCCTCCGATCTGGAGCTGTTGCGCATAGCAGGCCTTTCCTAATGATTCGTGAATGCAGCAGCTGTACTCTCCAGCGAACAAATTGCGGTAGGCATCGAGGCTGCGATTGAAGCTGAAAACAACCGTTAGACAAACAAATCAACATGATTTAGACTCCGTAGTACCCACTCTTCCAAAAACGAAACACTCAAACAAAGAGGAGATTGAAAAAATTTCTTAGACGTAAGTATACTTACTTTTGAGTTTTCCCAATCTATTGTTTCAGGATAATGAAAAGAAAAATCTTTGAAAATATGTTCGCTGAAACCACGCAAAATGTTCGGGAGTGGAAAACACGAGCTTCTTGCAACCGACCAAATAGAGAGAGAAGAGACAAAGAGCCGAGGTGTTCTTCAAATTTAAGCCGATTATAACTTCGAAGTGAGTGGAGCGTTGTTGTCCAGTCGCAGCACCGTGTCTGTGCACTCCGCAAGTTCGAAAAAGATTTTCACTGATATTTCACTTTCACTGCCCATAACTTTTGATATTTCCTTAATTCCACCTGGTGCAGCTTGATACATACTTTCCGGATCACAGAAAAGAGAAGAAGCACGAATTTGCTACTTGCTAAGAAGAAATTAGCCTGCTCTTTGACTGGTCTCCAAAATGTGAATAAATAAACACAAGAAAATATCGTTGGCGCGGTTAGTGCCAGAAGGGACAAGGTGAAATCCAGTCAATCTTAAATGCTTCAATAATTTCAAGTAAATACTCCAGGAAATCCTTGAAAATGGGAAGAACTAGAATATTTGGAGTATTTAGGAATGTTTTTGAAGCGTAATGTATAATATTGTTTATTGCACTACATCCTAGGATCTTTTTACACCCTTCTCAATAAACGGGTTGCAATGAGTTAATGTTCATAAACAACTTCTTCTCATGCGTTAATTTAGTAGAATCAACTCACACGAGCCGCCCTCGTCGCACTTCAATTTGCTTCGGAAGGATGCTCGACCCGTTGAATCTCCAGCGATATCTATGTTTCGTTTCTGGATCGTAGTTACGGCAGGAAAGAACACGAGCACCATCCCCGTTCCGCGGGAGCTCCTCCCAAACCACAGGATCCAGCTGAAATTGTAAACGCCGGGCTGCTACGTGTTCCCAAGGAATATCGCGTTACATTCCAGACAGCATTCAATATCTTTCCCTTTTTGTGAAATCCATTCATACTGAAAATGGCCGTAAACCATGCCATTCGTTTCCATCATAGGGTACATTTATCGAAATCAAATGAAAAAGCGAATAATTTTCGTTCTATAGAGAGAACAGGCTGTTTAACTGAGGAATAAAATGGTGTTATCTGAAAAATGTCATGGAATTTTTTGGAAGAAAGGTTGGCTCCAGCCTCCAAGAACTTGCGTAAACATATATCCATCGGCATCTTGAAAAATGCAGTCTACTTCAGAATTCAATTATCATTATATGGGTGGGTTCTTCGGCTTTAAATTTGGAAGACAAATTGAGAGCAGATCTCACACAGAAAATATTAACAAATATTAAGCGCAATCCGCATATGTGGCAATACTGATTACGATATAAATTGTCGAAGTTGTCTGAAGGCATAAACGACGTGGTAGGCTTTCAGTTAATACAGTTACTCCCCGCATTTGGTCAAGCAGACTCATTCATTGTTATAAAAACAAGATGAGAGAACTCGCTGGGGCACAAGGAGATTCCAGATAATTCATTGAGCATCTACACGAAATTACAGGCATAGATGAGGCTCAGACATACCTTTATGTGCGCCCACTTGGCCATTGCAACAACAACGAAAGACGAAATAAGTAGCCATTTACTTTTCATGACGAAAAGCTGCTCCTCTTGGCTAGGAAGCAAATAAGTGGCGTGGGCCCATGTAGAGCCGATGTAGGCTGCGACAGCCAGCGTCGATCTGCTTCCGAGTTTGCACAAACCCGTGTTTGTCTATTTGGCTCGAACAGCGAGCCGCCCGCAAAAGGATGCACTTTGATGACAAACCGACCACTACTTAGCATAAAAACGCTAACCACAGAATCTAACACCATGAAAAAGAGGTGATTTGCTGCGATGATCTGATGGGACGCTGATTTTCTTAAGTTTGCATTACAGACAAAACCTGTTGCAGTTCATCTTTGAAGCTTATGGGACTAGCAAGCTCAAAATATCGTTTTGCTTTGTGGAGAAAACTTCTGACCGGCGATAGCTGCCTTCACTATTCTCCCTCGAGTGTTATTTGTAGAGGTGGCAGGAAATCACCCGTGCTCCTACGGAAAACGAAAAAAAAATTGTGTCGAAAGACTCACTTCTGGTGAATATATCCAGATTCTATGATAAATAGTTCTATTGGAGGGCAACACAGTCGTTTTGGCTCGTATTCCCTTTCGTCAGCCCTCAAGAGCAAGAGCTTTCAAACACAATGTTACAATTATCTAACCTTCTCATCAAATACCGAGGTTCCCCATCTGCAATCGAATATATGAAACTTCGTACTTTGGTTGATGTGAGCCTGCAGAACCTGGCTCACCCCAGAAGTTTGAGCTCGAAACAATCTGTCGTAGAGCAATATGTAATGTCCATTCTGGATGAGAGAATCACGTGAACGCGTCTTTTGGTTTCCCAGTGCCTCCGCTGACAGGGAACGTTCCAAAATTGTTCGACACCATGTATATATAAAAGGTCTGTATACCTAAAAGTGAAAGTTGTGTTTGTGTATGTGTGTATGTTCCGAATAGAAATCGCGTAAAATTAACGAAATTTTGCATGCAGGTCCAGGACTAGCCGCCGGAGGTTACTGCCTACTTTTCAGCGGGGATTATCGGCTAGCTTATCGATTATATCAATTTTTTTGATTTTTCGCTCTTTTGCTCAGGGGCTGACGAGGACATGCCTATTAAGATTCTATAATACGCTCGGGAACGTGCAAGGACGTGGCTTCTTGGGTTTTTAATGCGCTGAGCACGAATATGACAACCATTTCGACTGACGGTATCGATTTATTGATTTTTTCCACTTTTGCTCGGAGACGGGCTAGGGAACGTGTCTACTAAGGTTCTCCAATGTGCTGAACAAGAATATGACGAATCTCTTGCACGAAATTATCGGCTAATTAGTTTTGTGAACTCTTCTCACTTCCGAGCGGGTGACAAGCAAAATGATAAGCACTTAAAATGGGTGTATTTGTATCCTAATCATCAACATGAGCGTGAAATCCAGCCCGGAGTTGTAAAACTCCCGAGCGAATCCGGGTATTTCGTCTAGTCCGTATATATGAGAGTGGAAGTTTGTTTGCTTGTATGTTTGTATGTATGTTCCGAATAGAAATCGCAGAGGATGAACCTATCCAGACCAGATTCTGCATTTAGACCCCTAATGGGCTGGTGGAGGTTATAGGCCACTTTTCATCTGAACTGTTAATTGATCCATTGATCATATCGATTTCATTGATTTTTCGCAATTTTTGCCACTGGGTCGGTGAAGACATGCCTATCGGGGTTCCCCGATGTGCTGAACACGAATGTGACAACCATCCTGTGCCAAATTATCGATTCATCTATTTTATTGATTTTTCGTTATTTTTGCTAAAGGGTCTGTGCAGACCTGTCTACCGGGTTCCTCACTACGTTAAAGGCAGCACCCGTGGAAATCCTTGCATCGGAGATTTTCCCGAATTTCGGGGTTTTTGGGAACGGTAGACTCATAGACAGGAGTGAAACTGCGTTAAAGACGCGAGAAATGCGAGAAATGAAGGCGTCTTTTCCATGTGTCGAAGGCGCGGACGAGTGTTCCGCTGTGGGGTGTGCGTGCGTCCCGCCACGAAAGCCTGCGAATGGTGCGTATTGCACGCGTCCGCTGCCCCAGACCACCCACGGCGATAGCGTTAACTGGCGCGTCGGGCCGTTGTATGGCCGGGGCGGCCGCGACGGCCATCGTTGTTTCTCTGCAGGTAGGTCACCGTTCCTTGTGTTCTTCTCACATTTGTGATGTGCTCACTCTCTACCTCACCACCCACGCCTCAGCTCCAAGTCGAGGATTTCGACTGGTGCTGCCTTTAAACACGAATATGACAACCACTTTGTACAGAGTACTGATTTATTGATTTTCCCCATTTTTGCTTCTCGGCGGGCAGAGACATGTCCGCTGGGGTTTCGTGTACGACGAACACGAAAATAATGAATATACTGCACAAAGTATTGATTTATTGATTTGATTGATTTTTCGCCATTTTTGCTCGGGGGCGGCAGGGACATGTCCACTGGGATTTTCGTGTGCGCTGAACGCGAATATGATAACCATTTTGCTCATCATATCGCTCTATCGAATTCATCGAATTTCACTGTTCTTGCCCATGGGGCGGTGAGGGCATGTTTACTGGGGTTGTTCAGGTCGCTGAACACAAATATGGCAACCACGAAGGCCCCTTAGTTCCCTCTTGAATTTAAACTCACTATAATTTACTGAACGATTCCAGCTTCAAAGTATCATTGCACAAGTATTTTTTAGGCTCACCTTGCAGAAGAATTCGTGTGGTGCAATCCGTGAAATACTTCTCAAGACCAAAACTATCGCGAGGTTGAGCTAATAAGAGGAGCAAACAATATATGGTCCATTAAAGCATGTGAAGTATCACAAACTTAGTAAATGCGCACAGAATGGCACATATGCATTGCAAGTCAACGAAGTGTTTTGACCCAATTTTCGAATACGGAAGCTTCATTTGTAGTCCTCCTCTCAAGCGATATATTGATGAAATGGGAAAGTGCAAAAACCAAAAATTTTCAGGCGAAAAGTATCCTTCTCGCTTCTAAACAAAAAAAACTTCCGAACAATAGACTGATTATTACTTAGGCTACTATGGCTTGCACTAGCTGGTAAATGCAATTTGTGATCATGTTCCATATCTACCAGTAAAACGTAAAAAGTAAAAAGTAAAACTCAGCTGTAAAAACAGCCTGGTCCATTACCGGTCCGCGCACCCTTAAGACCAAAAAGTCAGTCAGCAGCAACATGTTCAGAACAGCCATGGGGGTCTCACCTGGTCCTCAAGATCGCGCTACGTCTTTGGATCTAGTTAGCCAGATCGCAGAGTCCAATGGGTACCAGATAAAGCAAGGCCGACATGCGAGGCATAGGAGCAGCGAACAGGAAGGCGCCACCAAGATCCCTTTCCGCCTCCCGTTCATATCAGATAGAGTGAGGAAGGCTGTGCGCGCGGGTTGGCAAGAGGCAGGCCTACAGGATTCGGTTAGAGTTGTGGAAATACCACCTGCAAATCTCAAGCGTCAACTGGTACGCAATCGCATATATGACCGCCCTTGTGGAACTTCTGACTGTGTTATTTGCCCCTCTGGGAGGCAGAAAGACTGCATGGTCTCAGGTGTCAGCTATCTTATCACCTGCAAATCATGTGGAGAGGAGTACACTGGCAAAACGGGAAGTCCTTTGTGTACTCGCATCAAAGAACGTCTGGAGGGGCTCGCTAAGATCAAAGCCGATACTCCTCTAGGTGCCCATCGCAGGCAATGTCATGAAAACGCTCCGCTCACCATAACTGCCACTATCTTTTCGCATGAACCCGATGCTCTAGCACGCAAAACATTAGAAGCGTTTTGGATCATGGCTAGGAATTAAAAAATTAATCGTAAGGTTGAGTGCATCTCTGTGACCAACGAGCTGGCGCCGTACCAAGACTTTGCGGGTTTCGACCTATGGGGTCAGATGCGGGGGGTACCTTTCTAATTCCAGTAGCGGCATTACTCGTACACGAGGTGGTCCGCTAACATCGCGGAACTGCGGCTACACAGGTCAGCACTAATGGTTTTGCTTTTTCCTGAGATTGCTTTTGATCTATCTTTCTGTTGAATCGTATCTATCTAGCAGCGTGATGAGGCGTTTGAGGGGATAGATTGCTTATGTTCTTGACTTCACAGGCTCTGACGAAGGCGACGACGCCGAAACGTTAGCCGAATAAACGTGAATACCAATCTTGGTGTATTGCTCAACTATTACTATTCCTATACTACTCCAAATGCCAAGATTCAACGACAATCGAACTTGGAATCTACTAGAAGAGGCTCCGAGTTTTAGTGAGCTCCCACTGGTTATGGAAGGACAAAGCTGGAAGAAGTCATCGAATTCAATACCCAATCGACCTGGCAACATTTTATAAGCCATGACGAGGTCGAGTCGAACTTCTTCCTCCGACTGGCAAGACTCGGAAGTGAAATCTGTATGCGTCTTTGTTCCCCACTACGAATTTGGGCATAAGAGAGGCCCGTTACCTTCTAGAAAAGTTTGCGAGTAAAGCTGTTTTGGAAGCTCTCTAGAGCCACAATGTCCTTCTCTTTGTAGGCAGACATGATGGTGGTACCAAATTCAATTACTGGACGTACATACATCTTATAAGCCCTAACGACAATGGTAGGATTTCTGGTTTTTAGTGTCTTGAATAAACTGTAGGTGTGAAACATTGCGTTAGTCACCAGTGTTCTATAGGGGGTGCTGAACTGAAGCTTATCGGAGAAGATGACGCCTAGATCTTCGACCTCCGAAACAGTTACGAGTGGAAAATCGTTGAGCATATAGGATGTCTGGATTTTCTTGGAACCGAAAGATATAACCTTAGCTTTTTTTTCAGGAACAAGAGGGAGATTCCAGCAATCCAACCACTCTTTGACGTTGTTGATTGCTGCCTGTAAGATCTCTGTGTCGCCCATTCGCTGAATGACTTTGTATATCTCCACATCGTCTGCGTACATCACGCAGGATACCCCCTGTGCAGATAAAAAGTGAAGGCAAATTACATGAGTAGATAAGAAACAAAATGGGGGAAAGAACCACGCCTTGTGGTACCCCGCCCGCTAGCAGTAGAGAACACATTAGAGTACTCCTTATTTACCCGCACTCGGTAAGTGCGTTTGTTAAGATAGGTCGAATACCAGACATTTGTAAGATGATGTATGTTATTAACGTAATAACTAGTGTAAGAAAAACTAAGAGAAACTAAGTGTGTAACAAGATTCTAATGGATTCTATTGATTGTGACTTTGAATTGTTTTGATCTGTTGTAGTTTTGGCGTACTGTAGAGCGCGGCGGGTGCGGCCGACTCTGGCAGGAACTCACAACTACAGGGTGCGGCAAAGTACTGACCGCCCTTTTTGAAACATGAAATATATGGAAAAACAAAATTAGGTGGGAATAAAGTGAAAATGTTCAGCCTTGTAGGATCCTGAAGAACAATATAGAAATGAAACAAACATTTAGTCAATCAGTTCTACCTTTACTAGCGCCCCTACGGGACGCTAGAAAGTGGGGTGGGGCAGCCACTTGAAATACAGTGCGCGTCAAAACTTTACGCCCACCCTAGAAATTCGACGTTTTGGACAAGGATCAAACTTTCTCGAGAAATGTAGTTCATTATCGTTCTCGGCGTGCTCGAAAACCCCCGTAAACTTTTACTAGGTCTTTTCTTAGTGATCCTCTAATTTTTTATTCGCTTCTGAACAAACAGTGCGGCGGTTCAAAACATTACGCCCACTCTTGGAAAGGCCTTTTTATCGTAACAAAGCTAGGCGATGCCTGTGAATCAGCATTTCTTAGGTTCTGTTTTGCTGATTACTGCTCCAAATAGTCAATTTCTCATAGCAGTGACGAAGTTGTTGATGACTCTCGCGAAGTTAGATGCAGAGCCGGAGAAAATTGTTTCTTCGAGGCTCTGTAGGGGGTGTGATTGGTGTCTACTGCCGTGAATCCCGTCAGCAATTATGCCATCTAAGTTCCTCATGGTTTCTAAATTGCAAGAACAGGCGTGCTATCTTATAGGGCTGGCATTGAGAGGCTGCGAGTAAGACGTGAAGGGTGCTCGGAGTTGTGATCCTTGTGGAAAATGAAGTGGTACACGCCGTGTCAAAGGAAATATGACGACAAATGCCTTTGTAGAGCACTGCTATAAGTTGATGAGCTTATCTGGATCCCACCTCTGCAATCCTGAAGTCAAAGGTCTGTCCTGATCACCGAAATTCAACCGCCAAAGTTGCGGCAAAAAAGAAACCTCCCACTTCTCCCATGAATCTCTACAGTAATGCAAAATTCAGCCAGGAAAATCGTGGTCTGACTTTAACTCTTACCAATGAACACAGCATCAGATAATATGAGTGAAATCCTGGATGTTAGCAGGCAAATGCTACCCAAGCCCACATGCTGTTCATGTTGCACCTGTCGAAATCATCCGACCCCAAGGCTGGTGTGGCATGGTTCAGAGAAAATGCCTCATCTTGTTGCCTCAAAAGTCCTTAAATGCTGGTATGCACAGGGACTGGTCGATTTCGAAACAGTCAGCAAGAATTTAGTGCGGATTTTCTCAGCCGACGATATGGAGGAGGAGGATCAGACGGGTGATACTGCAGTGGTATCGGCCTTAAAATATCTTCAAGTGTTTCCTTTTCTGTCTATGTTTATTAGAGTTGCTCTTGGAAATACCGGACAAGCGTCTGCGCTCGCTCAAGCTTTCAAGAAAATTTCGTTTTGTGCACACTTGCTCAGTGATGGAATTGCTCAGTTAACGACTGGCAAAATACCGTAAGCATTGATTTCAAATGCTCCATAGGGTTTTTTACGGTCTTTTCGAACGCTACTACATCAGTCTGCATCATTTGCCAGTTTATTAGCAACATCTTTTCTGAGTAATCGACATTTTTCATGGGTGGGCGTAAGTTTTGAACCGCCGCGTTTTCCCTTCAAAAACGAATAAAAATTCAGAGAATCACTAAGAAAAGACCTAGCAAAAGTTCACGGGGGTTTTCAAGCACGCCGAGAACGATAGTGAACTCCATTTCTCGGGAAATTTCGATCCTCGTCCGAAACTGCAAATTTCTAGGGTGGGCGTAAAGTTTTGACGCGCACTGTATGTGCAAAGTATTCACATTTTCGAAGTCTTCAGAAAATTAGAAAACAAGCGAACATCATTAACTGTGCCCAAATACAAAACCCCACCTATGAAATGCGTATATTCTACCATTCTGGCAGCACAGCTAACGTCGGACTTGCAATCCTGATGGTAGCCCTGATCCAAAATTCTTCATCACATATCGTCCTGTGAATTTACTCTCCGGTGTAATCTTATTTCCTCCCACTTTTATCCCAGCATTGCTTTACCGTATCTGGACGTTTCCCACGCTGTGAAGCACTTCTTCGACAAACCCGTGGCCTGCTCTTTTTTACGCTACTGAACTCCGGCGCACCATCCTCACGCGAGAGTTCCCCGCAATCTGAGCGCTGACTCACTTATCTCCATCAGTGGACCCATATCCTTGGGTTTTCCACATTACTGGGGCCAACGCACCTTTCTGAATTCATAGTCCTATATCCTTGACGTTCTTCACACTACTGCCCGCCAGCACAATCCTCCTTCATTGGTGATCTCGGCTATCGCAGTGCTGGGCGCTCGCGCACCCTTCTCACCCGAGGACCTATATCCTGGAATTTTCAACACCAATAAGACCCTGTACTCCATCGTTGCACCGCATTCGCACCATCGGTGCACCCTTTATAAATGTCGAGGGCAATAGAAGAAGGTTAGGGGTTTTCAGAAAGGGTGAAATTATGAAAAAAATTACCAAGCGGGAGGGACGGGCATATGTGTACCGCACAGCACCATCGCGATCGGATATCTGGGGGCCGCACAGCGCCATGGCGATCGGGCATCTGTGGGCCGCACAGCACCGCCGCGGTCGGGCATCTGTGGGCCGCACAGCAGCGCCGCGGGCGGGCATCTGTGGGCCGCACAGCACCGGCGCGAACGGGCGTCTGTGGGCCACACAATGCCGCCGTGGACTGCATACCACCGCATAGCGATAATCCTGCTCCGTATATTATGCAGCCTGAAAACTCGTAAACACTGTCTCACTCGCGAGACTGCCAGCGCAGGAGTCTGGTCGCGCCGCGAAATCCTTAAAGCATTGACTAAGTTTCTCGCTTTTATCATTGGCGACTTCATCCATCATTATCGTGACCAACGGAACCAGCGAAAGGTGGGTCCCACCGCGACTTCCACTACATCCATGCACTTATGATGAAACACCGGCCGACCGTCTCGTCAGCTTCGCCTCATCCTCCAGCACTCTCTATGTGCCGGCCCATGGTGGAAGAATGCGATCACGTGCCTGTTCTCCACGTCTGCGCTCTAAAAAATTTTGCTGCACTACCAGGATTTATATAAGAGGATTCTTACCAACCACTATTTGAGAAAACGAGAGAAGGCTTCAATACCGCGCTGCAAGGAGTCATCTTTGACTCTATCCAGGACTTCTACCAAGGAGGTTTTGTGGAGTCAAAACAGTAGTTAGAAATTACTTATGTTTTGCTTCTCACAGCTACCTTAGAAAAACTTACCAACAGCTCCTCTTTGTGTGATGATTTTACCTTCCCTCTATTTTTTTTTCAATGGCGCGGTGGGTTTACCCATTATTTCTGTCGCTTCTGGCGCCAAGATCATCACATTACCGTCGGAACGACGTACTGTGGAAGCATACTGTTTCTTGGAGCAACTATTATTTTAGTAATTGACCATCTCTCTTCTAACATGATTCCTTCAGTTCACAAGGTAAGGAAGGTGATTGGATGTTGCACTGAGAAACGTTACGCGGGTCATTCAGTCCGCGTTCTCAGATAACAGAGCAGCCCAATGGCAGCACGAACGCGTTTCTCCAGCAGTAATACTTCGGTTTCAAACCCCAAATTGGGCGTGGCCTTTCCCCCCATTGCTGCCATCGTCCCCTCCATTGCTGCCATCGTCCCCCCGATTGCTGCTAAAATGGGGGAGCACGTTAATGGCAGCACATGAATCTAGGATGGCAGCAATGTCAGAGCTGGAACGCAGCCATATCCTGCGTTAGTCCTGCCATGGTAGCGGCAAGAACGGAGATATAGCTGCGTTCGTCCTGGAATGGGTACCGAGTGATTCCGGAACATCCAAAGCAGCCCGAACACGTTTCTACAGCAGTCACACCGCGGAGTCAAGGCTTGTTTTGTCGCCCCACGAGCTACGTTCCCGTTTAAACGGCTGTTATTATTTTTTTTGGGGGGGGGGGCGAAGTGCTGGATAACATGTCGTAAACCAGGGATGGCAGTTAAAACTGGACGGGTCTTCAGCGGTGTTCCTAACGCAGACTAGGGTAAGCTCATGGTTACCCAAGCTTCCTCAAAAATGTTCTCGAACGCGTGCGCGCCGTCAGCTGCAGCGCTCGATGGACGCAGGCGGACTTCCGCATCCGCACGCGTCCGCAGCCCAGCATCTCGTCTGGCCAATTGTTGCACTGGGCCACGGTTTAATCCGGGCCTCAGCCGGCCAGACAAGCCCCGCAGAGCTTGCGACTGAGCTCTGACGCTCAACGACCGGCTTATATACACCTCTAAGGGGGCGGGACATCACGTGACAATGAGGGGGGTGAACGCAGGTTCAACGGAACCGTGGTTGACTTGGCAGCAAGCTGCCCCCTTAACGCAGCCGAAACACAGGGTTTGCTGCTCTCAAAACTAGGAACGCAGCAATTCTTGATCATGCAGCAATGTCTGCCTTCCACTTCCTGGGGGCGTGACTCAGCAGGTTCTGCTGCGTTTGCCTTGCCCAGTTATCAGAGTTGATGACCACCTTTTTCCTCCGGTTTGAAAGCGATTGATTGCACTCTATAGAAAGAAGCATGTGCTAAACTTCGTCACAGTCTCACCTTCCAGGTGGACTATTCAGAAGGAAGACAGAATGAAATCGACGACGATCTCTGCGGCGCATCACTTGCGTCATTACTCTCAGTTTCCTTGATGATGTTTTAGAGAATGGAGTTGCAATTGTTCATCATAGTCCTATTTGTTTGGTATGTTGTTTTCTAAGTAATATGAAGAAACTGGTCACATCCACGCCGAGCACTGACTTTTTCACAGATCGTTTTGGGCGATCAATACTTTTGCCGCACCCTGTATAAAAGAAATCCATTGATAGGACGGCGGATCCGGAGTGGCTCACGGCAGGAACGCCGCTGTGATTTCTTTCTTGTGGTCTGACCATTTCTCGTTACTCTTTCTATTGACCCATCTATTGCTCGTATATTCCTTTCTCTAATAAATTTTATTCTACATTCGTGTATTGATTGCTTGAGAAACGGTCCGTTGGCCCAGTGTTCTTGTTCCAGATACGAACGGTCGAGATAATTATAAAACCACACTTGCCAAATCTAATTTGATAATTAGTTTCTTGATCGGAACTCTATCAAAAGCCCCTGAAAAATCAAAGAAAACAGCATCTACCTGCTGATTGTTGTCAGCTGCTTTGGTCCTTTCGTTCATCGAAGTTAAAACAGCAGTTTCAATAAATCTGCCCCTACGAAAACCATGCTGACTATTGGGGATGATACCATGTTCTTCTAGGTGTGTTACAATGTGTTCTTTCATAATCTTCTCAGAAGCTTTGGCGAAGACGGAAGTTGTGTCAGGGGTGACAGCGAAAGAGGAAGGCCACTCCAAAAAAATCTGCACAGTAAAGACTTTGGAAAATTCTGTGGCATGAAGGTTTGCTTTATCTTTATCGTTAACCACAACCTCGCCGCTTTCTGTCGCAAGGAAAGAAATGTGCTCATCCTTGATTCGGGAACTAATGTAGCGAAAAAGACCACTCTTGTTTTTGATTCGGCAAGTTTCCGTTCAATGCAGCAGAAATATTCGGATAACAACTTTCCAGTTTTGGTATTGTGCCTCTAGTAGTTGAGCCAAGCTTCAGGAGTTCGCTTAGAAATCGCCTTGGTCCACAGGAACTCACGGAACCTACATAATTCAACCACATAGTCTGGGAGCCTTAACTGTTTATTCACACTTTCACGAATTGGTACAAAGAGCTGAACGGCATGGCGCAGTATAGCCAAAAAAAAGTCTCATATATGTCATGAACTGAATGCAACAGACTAAATCTATCGACCTAATCAATATTAGCCAAGTAATTACGTATAGCTGAAAAGTCAGCGGCTTTGAAATCTCTGGTCAGAAAACTTTCATTTCTTTTCCGCATCACGCTTAGACAAAAATTTAAGGTTACATGATCACTGTTATCGTTGGGCGCCGAGGTGCGTGCATTGGTAACAAGCTTTGGTCTGTTGGAAAGATGCTCAGACACTCGCAGGATTGGAGCGGCAGCCGAACCAGACTACGTTTTCAACCCCAGCCTAAACTGACGAATTGCTGCGCTTGTAGCAATTCGTGTGTTCGGGCTGCACTGGAGCTATTGAGGGGCGCGCAATGCAGCCATACTTGCCTTTAGTGCGCTCGAGTGAATGCGTCCCGCTGATTGGTTAGCGGCGTTGTGAGGCGGGGCGTGGGCGAAGCCCTACTTTCGCCCTGTATTGACGCGCCCTTAAGGTTTAGTGGGAGAGCTCGCTGCCGTGAGTGAACGGTAAGGGGCACCACACTCGATCAATTGGATTGACTGGCTATCTCAGACATTCGCGGGATTGGAGCGACAGCCAAACCAGACTACGCTTTCAACCCCAGCCTAAACTGACGAATTGCTGCGCTTGCAGAAATTCGTGTGTTCGGGCTGCACCGGAGCTATTGAGGGGCGCGCAATGCAGCTATACTTGCCTTTGGTGCGCTCGAGTGAATGCGCCCCGCTGATTGGTCAGAGGCGTTGTGAGGCGGGGGGTAGACGAAGCCCTACTTTCGCCCCATATTCACGCGCCCTTAAGGAGACACCGCAATCGATCAATTGGATTGACCGGCTATTGCGTCATCATTCGTATAGTCTGTTCCAAACGTGACGATAGTTGAGTATCCATGCGGATAACGAGAAATCACTCTCTCCCGGACTGATATTATTAAAATCCACCGCATGCGCGTGCGTTGAGAAAACCCGGCTGNCAGACATTCGCGGGATTGGAGCGACAGCCAAACCAGACTACGCTTTCAACCCCAGCCTAAACTGACGAATTGCTGCGCTTGCAGAAATTCGTGTGTTCGGGCTGCACCGGAGCTATTGAGGGGCGCGCAATGCAGCTATACTTGCCTTTGGTGCGCTCGAGTGAATGCGCCCCGCTGATTGGTCAGAGGCGTTGTGAGGCGGGGGGTAGACGAAGCCCTACTTTCGCCCCATATTCACGCGCCCTTAAGGAGACACCGCAATCGATCAATTGGATTGACCGGCTATTGCGTCATCATTCGTATAGTCTGTTCCAAACGTGACGATAGTTGAGTATCCATGCGGATAACGAGAAATCACTCTTTCCCGGACTGATATTATTAAAATCCATCGCATGCGTGTGCGTTGAGAAAACCCGGCTCTCCTGTATTCCTCCTAGCTCGGAGACAGTAGCTTTTTCTACTAGTTTTTTACATTGTATAATACAACAATATTTTAGTACCGTTCATCAGCACTCTATCATTGTAGTATGTTATTACTGGTGATTTGTTTTGAGTCGTTTTGTTTCCATATGTTTTCACTCATGCGGTTCGTTTGTGTTCTACAACTCTAGTTTTTTTCTTTNTACTGGTGATTTGTTTTGAGTCGTTTTGTTTCCATATGTTTTCACTCATGCGGTTCGTTTGTGTTCTACCACTCTAGTTTTTTTTTCTTCATTCTATTTTGTTTTTGTTTTGACACCTTCGCAACTATTTTAAACACGTTGTTTTTCCTCGTACGCTTCTGCCTTGTTTCACTCTGTGTCAGTCAGTGTTGGTTATGTGAATATTTCTGAACAACGGCGTTGACGCTGCTTGAACTTGGTGCTGCTACAAGCACAATGAATGTGCAGAACATTTTGTAGGCTTGAATAATGGGGATGCAATTTGACTGATGCCTCCGCAATGATTCTCGCTTGGTTTATAGGGTATAAGCTATCATTTTTGGCGAATTTTTGACATGAATCTATTAGGTTGTCGCGAAAGTTTCCCGCCACTTAATTTCGTGCATTGCTCAATTTTTCAGGATTGTTCTCTATATAGGTTGGTCAATAGCCTACCCATACCCAACTTGTCCTACCATTCCGTTGCGATTATGACAGAAAAAAATCGTCGTTGAGTACAAACATGTTTTTCTGTTTTTCCTTTGAGCTCAGGAAACACAGCAAAGCAAGCGATGCTCCAACAAACTTATGCTATACGATAGAGCTCTACTCTTCCTCTTAGTAGGCAGTGAAGATTTGGATCAATGTCGGCGGCTAGGACTTGAGACAAATCATGATCTGGGAGGTAGGGTGAAGCGGAGGACGGGCGACTCCTGGAGCTGATTGGAGAGAATCGGTGGCGTGATACCCGCCAGCTGGTCGAGGGACACCAGGGCGATCACATTACTATAGCTTTTCATCTACATTGCTTCGGAGAGGCAAGTGAATATGGCGCATGTATTCATTATGATCTGAGCCGCTATCAGCTTCAAGTGTGTTGGAAGCGCGCCACAATTTTTCAGCTTTTGACGTGCTCTCGTTTGGTTCCACAAATTAGTTACTAGTATAGGGAAGTGGCCTCCTTATATAATTCACATGAGGAAATATGGGTGGATCGAACACCAGTAACCTTGGATTCCACCGCCAAGACCAAAACTACCTCCTCAGGAGACATGCTCTATGTTTGGTGGAATTGCGAAAGAACTATTGGTTCGGAGCAGCTGCCAACAAGCCCTACTGTTACGGCGAGTGTTCTTGTCTATAATAGTGGCAAACATATAGCGTAATTATCTGTTGTGTTAAAGAAGAAAAATTAATTCGAAAATGAAGACTGAAAATGGCGGGAAACTTTCGCGACAACCTAATAGTTAAGCTCAGTAGTGAATCTACAACAATAATAAAAAAGAT
>JARK01001451.1:2585-14255 GCA_000688135.1 Ancylostoma ceylanicum | reverse complement strand
GTGGGGGAACGTCTTTCAATTGTCGGGGGTAGGTGCCCCACGATTTTGGGTCCACCCCCAGGTACAACTGGGGGTGGACCCATTTGCACCTGCATTCCACCCCCACGAATGTCTGAGTAATTGGGAGGAAAATATGAGAAATACCGTAATCAAACCTAAACCTGCAGACAGGACCGGTGCAGACCAGGTCAAAGGGGGACTTCAGCCCATTGACGCAGGATGAAAGCGCAACAAACGGAGGCAAATGAGACTAGCTGGAGCAGCAGCGCGGCGCGAATTGCAGCAGCTAGGGCACTCAGTGCGCATGCTCGGGCGGGGACTCCGCCCACTTCGGGGATTGAAGCGCAGGTGTCATGCAGGTTGAATAGCGCTCCGCCTCGGCTCTTATCCCGCGAATGTCTGAGTGAGATCAAGGAATGATTTACCCTTAGTAGGTGTATTGACGAGCTGAGAAAGATCATGAGAATGACACATATCCAGAAAAATCTTGTCCATGCTGTTAACGACTGATGGTGGAGCATCCCAGTTGACATCCGGCAAGTTAAAGTCACCCAGGAGGATTATGGGACCTTGGCGGACGCAAAAATCACTTATTGCTTTACACAGATCCAAAGAGTATTCGAAACTAAAATTAGGTGCCCTTTATACCCCGATAAATTGAACATTTTTATTTGATACAATGATATCACATAACAAAATTTCATACGATTCCTGGAAAAGAAGAGTGGACCCGAAGGATTGTCTTTATAATAGAACTAGATCCTCTCCCTTTTTGTGCAATCTGTCACATCTATGTGCTTTGTAGTACGAAGGTGCAATGCCGAGCAGCGGTGCAAGCTCATTTTTTGAACCTAGCCGTGATTCTTGTCGAATTCTAAAAATTAAAAAATTCTATGTCGAACTGCTCACAACAAAGGCGTGCAACTAGGTCGTCACAGTTTCTGGCCAGGGAACGTATATTAGAAAGAAGGCATTAGAATGGGACGCTAGTAGGCCGAAAGAACTCAGACGTTTTCCGGCTGAATAGACGCAGACATATCAGATCGATCAATACGGCTATGAACAGACGAGGTAACCGGTGGGTCATCTGATGTGTGACCACTAGGGTTACTCCTACCAAACTTAGCTAGGCGCTTTTCTCGACTGCGGATTCGTTCCTCCCTGGAAAGTGAAGGGCTGATGTAAACCCCCTTATGGGAGAAGAATCTGAGGCGAGGAGCGCGCTTGACTACCTCCTGCTGAATTTATTGGAAGGCAAGACCACCTTCAAGAGCCTCGGCTTCTGAGGGTGACCACGCCCCATACGGTAAACTGTGCAAGGAAAGCATTCCACACCTAAATAATCAAGCAAAGAAATATTAGGTTGATGCAAAAGAAATGGCGCTTTCTCGTGTTGACTACATTTTTTCTCACAACCCTAAAAGACGGCAACCTTGGCAGACGACATAATACCTTTGATTAGTGGGACCATTGCTTATTGCATGGGCAGGTCCCCAATCTCCTGCACAGAGAATTCGGAAAACTGAGAACCGAAGAACAAGAAAAACTTCGTCTTCAAGTCGTCTTCTTTGACAGCTTTTCTCTTGCAGGATAAAGGATTCCGAAGCTGGGAAAATTGACAGCAATGCGACAATTTTCCTGTAGAATACAACGAGTACTCAACTGTTTTCCATGGAGGTCATCAAAATTAGAACCAGCTCTCGGGAGCAAGTTTTGGTGAAAAGCTGGGGTGCAGAAAGTGCACTTTCGAGCATCTTTAGCTTTTTTCTAGCAGACCCCTCGCGACATTAAGAAGTAATTAACAGCAACAGGTATTGCGCAGGGTGATGTCTCCGAAAAGCAGGTAGGTGGAGAATCACCCGCCAAGAATCCTAGAGATACCGAAGAAAAAGCTTCGAAAAGTGCTCGTCTTTGTCTCACCAACAGCAACCCCGTTGCACCAGGTCTCCCATGTGAGGTAGGTACTGACGTCCTGACCTGACACAAAAAAGGTATTTTAGAGTGTGTCGCTTGTAGTATTACAGAAAAATCCTCAAAATCCAGAAATCAGGAATCAGGATTTTCGGAAACTTCCTGTTATTTCGTTTTCACTTGCCCTAGCCGACACCTTGTATACGTATAGAACGAAAGAGCTTGCTTCGCTCTTCAAGAATCTATTTACACCTAGATGTCATACTACGTCCAAATCAAATCATATGGTCCTGAAAAAAAGAGCGCCATTTCTTTTGCATCAACCTAATAGTACAATTGAAATCATGTTTAACTCTCCGAATGGAACTCTCGGCATTTCATTCAGAAACTTAGGAGATTACTATCGAACGTTTCATTTCAGGATCAGGCTCTGGTACTGATGATGACTTAGTAGCCCCGTCTATAGCAGAAGAACCGCTACAAGAAGAAAGAAAACTATTAATAATATGCTTTTGAGAAAAATTTTCCTCCCTCAGTTGTGTGCCCTCCTTGATCAGCTGTGCGAAGCGTTCGTTCATGGTCGTGACCTCTTTGTTCGTCCCGATCAACACCTCCATAATGAGCTTGATGTAGTTCGGAATGGGTTCCCCTTCGGCTATAGTACGGAGGCGCTCAATGGAACAGCGAGCTGGTGAGAAAACATCGAAGCGCCCTCGCTTAACCGGGACGGAAGAGGATCGCAGGGGTGAGGAAGACATGGGGAGCAGATCAGAGGGAAGTGGTCGATATACAAATAGACGGGAACCGATCCGGCAGCGATAGATTGGAATAAGAATAAAGCGGTGAGAGACCTGGCAAAGTGAGGGCTACCTGAATCTAGCTGACTAGTGAATCAACCAGTAACTCTGCTGAGCAGAACATCAGGAAAGTAGCCAACTGAGATGAAATATTCAGTAAGCAGGAAATACAGCAGTAGAGACCGAGCCGCACCCGACCGCGCGCAACGCACGATAGGTCGACAATGAATTTCTCTCATAAATCAGTCACCCTAATGCGGCAGTGGTAGTAATGTCTCTCATTCTTTGCTAGGTAGTGTGATCTGCAACCTACGTCGGAAATTTGCGGAAGTTTTTGCGTCGATCTAGGTGTGTCTATATTTTGTGCGATTGCTCATCTGTATTTCAAAGGCGTAGCACATTCTAAGTGCATGCGCGCTATGTGTGGACAAAAGGCCACCTGAATGCGTGTAAGATCTGTAAAAGCATAAAGTCATAGTTATATAACTGGTTAGTCATGTAGTTCCACTAGAGAAGTATGAATTAGTCTTTATAAGGCTTATTTTACGTTTATATGGTGTCTTTTTCTTTTAGGGAGTTGAAATTTGCAGTTGCTGTCCGTTCACTAAACTATCGCTTGTTCATTCTCAATGCTTTTTTACTTGTTAAACCTTTACAGGAATCCGAATGTGAACGTGTTTTTTACATATTTTTGATGAGGTGCGGCCGGATGAGGTGCGGACACCATCAAATTGCAGGCTTCGACCGTCATCAAAAAATCTTTGTTGGGGAAATTCATAAACGGATCAGGTGGATTTGGACAGTTTTCCCTTGCTCTTGGGTTTTTCAACTCTCATACAAATTTGACTTTTCAAGCTCTACGTTATCAGAAGGTATGAGGAAAAGTTCAAAAAATATAATTTTGGCCAGTATTGTACATACATATATTAAAACCCCTCTGACTGTCTGACGGACTCTCGCGCCGTTGCACTCTCTCGTCGCGCCCTAACCGGGCATCCCTAGCGCGCCGCATTATATAAGGCCGCGCCACTAACTTAGCGGGTTCCTAGAAGCGAAGTACCGAGTAGAGATTTCGACATCCTCGCTCGCGAACACTTGGACGTACGTAAGGGGGAACTGAGCGACGGACTGGATTGGACTTCGGTCACATTAAGTGGTGTACTCCCTAAGGGTCTCACTTTTACTTATCGTAGTAGTAGAGCTCTGAGTTCCTCCTTGCGCTCTCATAAGCATCCCGGCGAACGCGCCTAGCTAGGAGAGTTCTCCATCTTATCTTATGGCGTGCTATTAGCCGTGTAGTAGAAAGTTGGCTTTCGTCTTCTATCCAAAGTGGCTACGTACCGTAGCCATGAGCTTCCATAGTTCTGGTTTAGCCGCGGTAACTGCGCAGCGTTAACGTAGACTTTCGCGTGGGCGTAGTTTTTGCGTTAGCGCCGCCGCCTTAAAGTCCGTT
This sequence comes from Ancylostoma ceylanicum, assembly GCA_000688135.1. Taxonomy (NCBI): domain Eukaryota; kingdom Metazoa; phylum Nematoda; class Chromadorea; order Rhabditida; family Ancylostomatidae; genus Ancylostoma; species Ancylostoma ceylanicum. The sequence continues at coordinate 10,094 of JARK01001451.1, read as the reverse complement.
AGAGCGCTGGGGAAACTCCCAAACCTCATTGCTCAGTTCTTGCCCGTGAACTAGTACCAGCGGGCCGGCGCACACACGTGCCATATTTGTAAATAGCTGTGTAAATAGTTCGAATTTACTTATTTAACCTCTATTTGCTCACTTATCTCGCGCATTTATTTGCTCCTGTTATATATACTTATGTAATTTAATTCTCATGTATTTGATCCTCATTTATCTTTGTCATATACACCATACGCATCACTCATTTTGAAGCTTTAATTTTTGTTACTTCAAGCGTTGATGAAACCTTTAACTATCTAGTGTGGCGTTTGGATTCTCGCACGGTTTAGGCTGCGATTACCCAGTGAATGTTCATTATGTTATAACATTGTGCTCGTTGTGTTCAAGTGGAGTTCGAAACTCCGGTTTCCTACCAAATCCCTCTGTTTTCCAGGCTGTGCCTGAAGGCAATAAGTCTATTAGCAGCCGTGAATTGAGAAGTTGTTCGTCTCCACCTGCTTCGGTGTTTGAGCAGACGACTCCTTTAAGAGGGTGTGTTTAAAATACTCATCATGGAGGCTCGGGACCCGGATAGCGGAGACAGTGGCGGTTCTTGCCAAACGGAGGGTACTCCGCGAGACGAGGAGATGTCACTTCTGCCGGTAGTAGAGGAACTACCGGGCGCGATCTCGCCCTGGGAAAGCCGACAGGACGTGGACCCTCCCCCTACCCTACTGATGAGCCTCGGGGAAGGTACTACTGTAATTAATTTTAAACACGTCCTTGCTGTCAGGTTTTTTTGGAAACAATTCTTTTCACAGGATTTTAGCTCCATCCATTTTAGCTTCATCAGCTTCATCATCAAACAAGGCTTCAAAGGTTCTAACCTGGTGCGACAACACATTTTTTGGTTTTGTCTAGTTTATCTAAGACCCTGCATAAAGGTTTTATTATATTTAATATATTATGTTATCCATGCAATCAAACGTACATTTGGTATTGACAGTCATTATATACGTATATGATCGTGGAAAAGACACTTTACACAAAAACAAGATAGTTGAATTTGAAATGAAACTCAATTTAATGACAATTAACAATTGAAGGATACTTCCGCAAATGTGCCATGCCCGGTTCCTATGGAAGACCCGAAACCGGAATTCGTCAGATTCATTTTGCAGAGAAGAAATTTCTCCGACGGAAACTGGCAGAAAGAGAAAGACGAGAGGTGAGGGAGCGTACATTAGGAGAAGTTCCGACTACTGGTGACTCAGCTTTTCTCTGATTCTCGACAGAGTCTTGCCAGTGGAAAGGCTTTCATCGAGAGACTGGTGTGAGTGCGGTCACTGCAGCAATTTTTCTACAATTAGAGAACATCGCTGTTTGTCAGTATAATGAGATAGTAGTGTGCTGTAAGGGGTAAAAGTCGTTCTGGATGAGGAGGTAATCACCATATTCAAAAACTTTCACAGTACAAACAATAACATCCGATTAGGTGCTTTCTGTTCGGGTTGAAGATGGACTATTCGAATATAGGAGACAGAGTGTTTCGAGAGAAGGTGACCCGAACAAGTATGTTTTATGTGATAGTAAATGGCTGTATTCGAGGCATGTTGTCTGAATAGATCTTCTGTACTTTGGACCTACGGACGCTCTGTCCTAGGAAATCACATAGAATTACCGTCGTGCATACGAGCGGCCATAATGAATAAATTTCCCTCGCGTACCGGCACGTGTGTTGGATTTCAACTATGTGGTGTTCAGCAAACTCGAAATCTGTGACATTTGCCATGATGTCTTCCCAGGGTGTTAGCAACTCTCTGTCCCTGGAATGGGAAGAAGAAGACTGGCGAGAAGAAGACGTCGTCATTTTTCAAAGTGGATAGGAGCATATGCGGCACCCGACAAATCAACGAAAACAGTTGCGGAAATAATCTTTCAGCGCTTGATTTATGATCAAAATCCTTCAGAAAATACTGAAAAAGCAAGTGCAGTTAGCGGACTCCTGGGAAGTCATTTCCCCAGTATACGTGTATAACGTAACCCCTCATTCGGCGACCGGGGAAAGTCCTTTATTTCTTCTACCTGGCTTTGATCCGGTGAATTCGTCGGAGATGATTCCAGTAAGGTGACACCTTATCAATTCAATATGGATGATTACTGGACAGAGCTGATGCGGGGCATGCAGCTCATAAGGAAGGAGGTGAAGGAGCATGCCTCCAAGTACCGAGAAATTACGAAATGGGCATATGATTCGCGGTATAAGGTTAGTGGCAAAAGGTCACCAAAGGTAGGTGAGCGGGTTTTCATGAAATTGTCCACAAGGGGAAGCCGAGGGAATTTCAGGTGCGCCTGTGAAAGGAAAGACAGGAAGGCGAAGAACGAGTAAGAGTTTAGCATGTACTCGTGTTGTTTTGAAGTCATGTAATGATATTCATTCTAGGACCAAGAAGGAGTTTGATGTCTAAGATGAAATGCACTTCCTTTATGGTCCGTTTCGATGCATTGGGCAGCCTTTCCCCATGATACCGGATTACCCAGGATTGACGGCGGATGTGAAATCTAAGTGCCATTGCAGTTTCTGGTCCGAGCTGTGGACTTGACCCCCGCCTTACCGGCACCAGTTTCCGATCACAGAATCGAAAATGTCCTGGAGGCTGCCCAAGCCATTTGGAACGGCTCAGGAAAGCAGATGGAGAAATTGCGTTAGATCCAGGATCCGTATCACAGGAGAATAACTACTCACAGCGTCGCACCCGCTTATTCGTTTTTCAAGGCGCGATGCTTACACATCTCATTGTTTGCCACAACAGTGCCGGCAGAAGCAGTCACGCGAGCGTCGCGTACAGACGAAACATTCGACCTCACTGAGTACAAGCATAGACTCACTTTTATTGTGGTAATTGGCAAATGGGCATCACGAGCGTACCTGTTTGCTAAAAGGTATGGCAGACAACAGATTCCTTTCCGAATCTTTCTCTTCGATATTCAAGATGACAGGGAACGAGATATCCATTTTGTTCTGAGGAACAAAACGATTGATATTCCAGTTTCGATACATCTTACTGGATGGACGAGTGCTGTCCATTTTGGAACGGATTCAGACGCGAATTTGCAAATTCATCAGCGGGAAAATTATTATGTTCGTGTTGAGCAAAGCAAGGAAAGGAACGCTGAGTCAGATATGAAGGAGGTACGAAGAGGTATCGTCTTTTTGTCCTAGAAGTGAGGCTATTTGGAATTATTTAGAAAAAAAAACCTACTCATACTGAAGGCAAGGATCAGTGAAATTTGCTATGAGCGCGTCATGGCTGCACTTGCAAGCCAAGTATTCGGAGCTCCTTTTTCAAGCAACGCGACGAGCGGAAAATTTTGGTGCACTTTGACAAGACTTGGTAGGAAACTAGTCATTGCAGGTGAGCATTAAAAATGAGCCGCTGAGTTGCTTCAAATTATAGGAGTGGGTAAATAAGCGTGTGCGTTTGAACAAATGCACTCCTGGCTAAATCTATACATTCGTGGGGGTTGATTGCAGGAGGACCCGAAATCGCGAGGAACTTCCCCCTTGATATATTGCAGACGTTCCCCCACGTGCCCCCGCCGCTGCCCTCGATCCCGCAAAAGGGATGCCTGCCGTCTCTTCACACCTGCTTAGGTGAAAAATTTGAGCAGATTACTTGTGGCTTCACTCAGATTTCGCTTATCTTTCGCCGAATTATTTACTGATTTCAACCGAAAAATACATGTTCTCGTCTCCAGAAAATGAGCGAAATCTACGCGAATTTCGCCCGAAAAATAAGGAAAAACAAAGTACGCGAAGATCGCTTGTTGTTTGGCGTTCTATGATCGGGGACAACCCAGGCAAGAATACCGCTGTAGATTCGTAACAAATTTTTTTTTTCGAAATCCGATTTTCGAAATTCGAACCAGCGCGGGCAATGGGCCCGTCGTGAGTCACAGGAAAGGTCTTTTTCTGTTCCAACATAGTTGTCGTTTCTTCCTTATTCTTCCCTATTCCTTCCCACTTCTAGTCTCGTTCTTGCCCCTTAATGTCGCTTATGCTTCCTACGTTAATTTTTTTAAACGCTTCGCTCTGTTTTATGCGTTCTCGTTATCTCAATGGATTATTTTCACTAACACTATGCACATAGTGTACGTACTTTCAGGGAGTACATCACCGCGGAATTGATGCGATGAGAGAGCACACTGTAGATCGGGAGCGCCTACGTTCGTGGAGCCTCCGCGTTCAAGTGCTCGCAGTAGATCGTTGTCAGCCATTCCAGGTAGGTTCATGGATATTTCTAATTTCTCACTTCCTAAATGGCCTCCACAATGAGTGAGGTATTATTGTTGTGGTATTCGCTTTTTCCAGCGCGTCGCGAGTTAGACATGAGTAGCACTTCCACTTCAAACCACAACTGTTTCTTCTTTAGCAACAGGAGGGGAAGAAAAGATATGTTTCAGCCGAAGAAGGGAGCGCCGACAAGCCCCAAAGTCGACACCGTTTGACCAAAATGATTTAACGTTTGCAGTATGAGCTTTCGACTACCATTGTTAAAAATGTTGCGTTTCCATTTTATTATTCTTGTTATGTTGTTATGTTGAAGAAGTTGCTTCATAGCAGTGCGCTTTATAATTATAGGATACCCCTCAACTTTCCCATTCCCGGCTTTCCCGGTTACCATGGAATGGATGTCACCATGTGAACCTTCCGCTAGTATAGTTGTGGTCGGCACCTGAAATAGCCCTGGTGCACTATTCCTGAGCTCGGTAGTAGCTCTGGTCTTTTGAATTTTATTTTTTCCATTTCGCACACTTCGCTGTCACAACACACCTTCAGGTTCTGACAACTTTGTTTGCCGCGCAATCAAATTTACAATATTTCAGACCCAAAATGGGCCGACAGGCATCCACCGTGGTCCCACTTTGGAAATATAGTTAGCGCTGGTCACAGACTTTTCTAATGACTTGGTTAAGTGACGATTCATGAAGGCAACACTCGTCTGACATCGAGGTGTTATCACATTTTCTTGCTCAAACTCGCGTATCGGTGGCTAAGAATGACGGAAATTATTCATTGGCATTTTCTATCCGTATAGACTCCAATCCAGAACACCGTCAGCAATGAAAAATTGAGATAGGCTATCTTGCATGCGCGACGCTCTATTAACGCGGATGTTCCCAAAAGTCCTCTAAGGAGCAGGGCTGGCACAATGTATGAAATCAGTGTGGTCCTTATTGTTAGATGCTTCATAAATTATCGAAATTTCGTAAATTCGAGTGCGTGGCAAATAGGCTTATAGGTACTGAAGGTGTGTATTACTGCGAGTTGGAGAAAAAGAGAAAGTTAAAGTTCCAGAGAACCGTAGTTGCTTAGGTGAGCTCAAAAGTGGGGCGCCAAGCTTATGTTAGATGTTGATCACAATGGTACTAGAGGAGAAATTCCAGAACAAACGGGAAAGCCGGAGAGGGAAAGTTGGGGGAGGTGTGCTGTAATTACGAAAAGCACTGCATTCACCTCATTTACCTATTTACCTCATTGTTGATGCCATTGTGCATTTAGAAGCGCTAATAAAATTTTCGTTGTGAATTCTGTTTTTGTGCGTATAATTTGCTTAAGAAAGTTCGCCCCCACCTCCTTGTTCTAGGGTATGTGGGATTTTTAAGCACCATTGAGCTCACATGTCCAACAATAGGCGCATTGCAACAATGCATTGTTGGAGTACCACGACAGCATATGGTGACGAAAATTCTGCAAATGTAGTGCATTAGGACGACTATGGCATGATAGGGGGGACCTTCTGAAGGCATCTGCTACTGTCTTTCCAAAACAGCAGCTCTACTCGGAGTGTCACGCGAATAGAATTGCTGTTGTCGTCGGCTAGAGCTGCCCAAATGTCTGAGCGAGGTAAAAACCCTGAATATCTGACTAGGAAGCGGCTCACGACCCACTAGCTCAGGAGAAACCAACCTACTTATTTCTGTCAGCTGGAACAAAGCAGATCCGCACCTCACAGCTGATTGGTGAATCGATCGAGCGACGGACGTGCCCTCTAGCAAAACGCACCACGGAACTTTGTTTTTTCATCAACTTATCGCATGTGTAACAGACTATTGATAGGCTAACCAGTCGTCCTCGCTTGTAGCCCTAAGACCCGTTCCAGCTCTATTCCCACAGAAGCGATGTCGGAGGTGACGCTTTCACAATTTATGGAGAACCGTTATGATTGTCAGTCTGGCATAGTGGTAAAGTCCACGCATTTCAGCGATATCATCAGCAGCAAATGGAGAAGATCCAGCAGCTCTCCGATCTGAAAATGCAGCTGCAAATGGCCGCGTCGGAGGCAGCTGTCGCAAGAGCTGAAGCTGAGAAGGTACGGACATGGTCATGCCCGTTGCTGTGCAATGTGTCCCCTGAATGGAGCTGTACTAGCTTTTATGCTCAGAGTTCTGTTCTGTCTTTGCTGTGATTTTTCCCCGTAATTCCGGTACTGGGGACCACACTCATAATATAAAAACACTCTATATTCCCCAATCTTTCACGGTTTTCCATCGCGGCAGTTTAGAACAGTCCAGTGGCTAAATTGCAATAGGTTATAATACCTTGAGAATTTGTTCCCTCACATGCTCAGAAATTTTGGTAAAATATCACACGTCGCGACCATAGGTTGTGCGTCACCCCGCTGTTGAATTGAAATCTATACCCCGATCTCGGAATATTCAGCCTTTCCGTATAGGAGTGTTTTTACTTCGACGCGACGCGACCGCCGCGTCCAAGCAAACTGTTCAAATGCGATGGGTCCCGAGTGGAAGCATGCACAAACAGTGGTCGTGATGTGGTAGTCGGCGTTTGCCCTCGCGACGCGACGGAGCGCCCTGTTTATACTTTTTTTTCGTGAAAAACGACGCGATGATTTCACCGATGTCGGAGCCCGAAGTAGGCTGTTGCTTCCTTGATTTTCTTGCTGCTTTGGCCTGAAATTCACGGGACTAGACGACTTATCATCAGAACACATAAACGTTGACGTTTACGCCGAATCGAGCTACATGTGTAGTTCTGCGTGCACGTAAATTTGCGAACTTTGGCGTGGCGCAACCGCGCGACGCGACGGCTTTGCTACCCATCGCGTCGCGCGTGTTGTAGCCGTCGCTGCCACGCCATCGCCTCGCGGAAAAGTATAAACACTACCTATGTGAAGCTTTCCAGACCACCTTTGGCGCAGGACCAAATCTCGTCGCTATGTGGCTAGTAGTGTAAATTTTAAATTTTAAACCATTGAATTGACCAATTGCAGAACTGTTCCAACACTCTTATCACGATGCAACAAGCACCTATTGTTGTAGTGATTCTGGCGAACGTTCATATGTCTTTGGGGTGGGGGAGGGGGTGGGGGGATGGCACTTATTACCTATGTGAGTAAAAACCACCACCGATCTTGGACCGTAGCATTTGCTCAGCATAACATCGGCCAAGATAGCTTCTTTTTCTGGCGGACGCAGAAAGTGGGTGGGAGGGGGGGGGGGGGG
>JARK01001450.1:612485-628434 GCA_000688135.1 Ancylostoma ceylanicum | reverse complement strand
GGCTTCACACGTCAATTCGGGTCAGCAAACTGTTACAGACCCCGTCCCGGAAAACGGGTTTAAAGACCACTTTGAGACAATTTGTGTATATCGCTGGAAGCAGCGTGCCGAGTAGATGCTGAATATGCTATTACCTCAACCATGAAAATGAGGTGGGCCTCTGCCTTCAGGATCAAATTGGTGAAGGGTGTGCTACGAAAGTACGTGGGAAAAATCACTCCATGTCAGCAAGGCAAAGCAACGTGGTCTGGCTCCAAATCCGATTGTTGTTTTGAGGAAGATGATGTTGTCGTCGTGGAAGTGGTCTGATTGGAGGGGCAGATCTTAGTGCAGAGAAGTGCGCTGGATCTCTGTGCACAACATTCCTGGTACGTAGACAAGCCATTCTAGCATAATCCTGTCAAAACAGCGAAATTTCCCTATGTCAGACCCTTGCGCGAAAACACCCAACAAAAATTGAGGAAAAATGGTGGCAGGCTTGACTCATGCGCTATGCTACAGTCCTTCTCAAAAAGATAGACTGATTGCGCGACTGCACCATCGCAGCGGAACCTGGACGAGGAAAGCAGAGAGAGCATGCTCTAAGTGGAAGGGTCTAGTAGGTCCCGCTGCGATTCTGCAGCCGCGACGCTAAGAAACCGCACGCGCAATCTATCTATCTTTTGAGAAGGACTGTACCTGGTGTCAGAACAAGAGCAAAAAAAGAGAAAAAATTGGTGTTCGGGTCGGAATCTTTCTCGATACACAGCTCAGTGACTCTTCTAGAAGAAAACCCATCTGCTGCATGGAGTGAAAGAAGGGTAGCTGACAATTTCTGTTCGAGTAAAACTGTGTAGAGCGTTCTATTGCCGATTCTAGAACAAGTTCTTTTCGCGCGAAAAGGCGCATCTCTACCTTTGGGAACTAATATGTGGCTGATCGAACATTATGTAGGTAGATCAGGTGCAAATCCCTTTCTCGCACGTCTTCCGGAATTCTATAAGAAATTAAGAATCAAAATTTGGAGAGTATTAGGCAACATACCATTATACTCTTCATGAGAAGTTGTATTAGGAGCGGTCTAGTGAAGGGATTCCATAAAACTATTAGGTAGAAGAAGGTCAAGGCAACAATGCGCATTTTAAAATTGTAAGCGAGAACTCTGATTAAATGGCCTCTTGGTGATTTCAAGTTCTTCCCCTATTCTGCCGAAGTACCGTATCCATAGCCATTCGTTTTTTTTTTAAATGAAAGTTTGTTCGTGGTGGTTAGAATGCTAATCAAGAATTTTGTATTGATTTTGCAGCACAACCGCATTTTGTGGAAGTACGGTAGAAAGTGTCCAAAGTATGTAAAGGGCTTGTTGCCCTGCAGAAAAACGCTGCCACTCCACGTTCCTTCCGCGCTGATGCACTGCAGCTGAACAACGTTGTTCTCGAGCGCCATCAAGATTGTCACTTCGTTCATTTCTTTAGCCGCTAGTTGAATACATAGAGATAAAGGACACAGTGGTGGAGGAAATAAGCAATACGATCCTGATCACACCATAGAACGGCAGCACTCAGCTGGTTGGGTGTGCTGTGTGAGTAGTAGCGGCCCTCTTTGCCTGTAGTGCAATAACGAATGCTCCTCATTGTTTAAATCTTATCGGATACGCTCATAATTTTCTTTCGCCATGCTGCTATCTTCTCATTTGAACATTTCTAGAGAAGAAGTTTAGGCAGAATTTCCTTTCGCAAAGCTGTTACCTTCTCATTTGAAACATTTCTAGAGAAGAAATTTAGACAGCAAGAAAAAAAAAGCGTTGTGCAAGTGCGCATTTCAATACATGTCATTCTTGTGAACTCATTCAGATATATGACTGTGCAGTTGAAGAAAGTGCCATGAGACATACGTTAAAATGCCGCTGGGGGCATTCTGCACAACATGAGAGACCAGGTCTTGGTGAGAGTCTATACGCACACTCTTTGCGACAGGACAAAATTGTGGCAGCTACGGAGGTATGCATTTCTCGACAGAAGTAGCGCTGTAATCGCAGGCTGAAAAAAGGACTGCTATTGATGTAACAAATTTAGGCATGTAGATTATGGTTTGATGAGCTTGCCAAGTATGGAGTTGGCCAGGCTAATGTGTTAACGCAAGAGCTTTGGAATATAAAGGGAGTGCAGATTGGACATTACACCCAAGTATAATTTTTGTTCACTCCTTCTCTGCTCAAAGCGAGTTTGGCATTTGTTGTTTTGAGATGGTCTGGCAAGACAGCTACAGGCTGGGATGCTATGTGTACTGGTGCCCATCTATGACGTATGTGGTCTGTCATTACGGGCCACAGTACGTGATTTTTACGAATTTCTTCGAACCACATCGTACGCGAATCACGTTGGATACTTTTAGGGGGAATATTTTCGGTCGTCTCATCTATGAGATTGGATATCCGTGCAGAACCGATCAGGATTGCAACTGCGTCAACTGCAGATGTAGCAGAAATGAAGCGTTGTGCATCGTTCAGTAACGGCTCTTGCATAAAACTTTTTAGCAACAAATGAGAATTATAGAAGCAGCTGAATTTCGTACAGAGATCTTTTCTCAATCGAAACAATAGCATCACTCTTGCTTAATGATTTTATTGCATTTTTATGCTGCATTAATCCTCCGTCTGAAATAAGACGGTGCTATATATTAGGTCGTCAGGATGAAATGTCTGATTTTGTAAGCGGTCAGTTCGACAGTTGCTATTCTCGAAGCGTAACTAAATCACTTCTCATCTTTCTTTTTATTATAAAGGTACATCCTCCCTTTTTCGAAATCACCTCCTTTAATTTTCATCCGCTCTTAAATTTTTGTCTGGAAATAGTTTTTCCGAAACTACTCAAAAACCAAAAAATTGCGTCATTTTGGAACATGGGTTCCATCTCCGAAACAGCAGAGCAGAGAAAGCTGGAAACAGCAGCGAAGTGTTTAGGGGACATCTGACTAGTGAAAGCACTTGACCTCGCTTGTTTGGGAAGTTCCCTTCAGGTGACATGAAGCTGCGAAATGAGTCCTGTGGTGAACCTGCATAACGATGAACTGGAAGATGTGGCGCAAGCGGATGGGAGTTAAACTAGGTTTGCCTGAGCAGCAAAGTGTTACCTCCATGATCCAATTATGTTTTGGTATTCAAGGCAATACGACAATTAAAAGTGGGTCGATAAACAAATTTTCCACAATTTAACCCCAAAAATGGATGCCAAAATTTTACGATTTTTCACAAAACCACGCTGCTCAAGCATGAGCAGCAGGGAAGGAAGTCCACTCTCCACTCAATGAATCTCAAAACCTTGCTCTACTTGACCACAACTCCTTCTAGGGATTAGCCCACTTTTTAGTGAAAAAAAAACAATTTTCGACATGATCTTGAAAACGCTCCTAGTCGTTTCATTGCTTCTTGCCCTCCACCAGGGTAAAGCACGAGGTGCGATCAAGCGGTTTCAAATATCCCCCTTCTGATTTCTGTAAACTTTTTGTTGGAGCAACATCGATGGAACTGAAACGCTTGCAGAAAGTTGGGTTTAAAGCTTCCAAAACCTATTAGGATCATTTCCTTTAAACATTTCTATTCCATCGCGCAATTGAATGTTGCGCGAGCCTAAACATAACAGCACTGAAGAACAAGCAACCAATTCCCGAAAAAAGAAACATATTGAGATAAGAAAAACAACCCCAATGCAAAGGTTACGAGAGCTCCGAAGTTAGTGATCAACAGACACGCATAAACTATCGATTTTTCTAGCCGTCCAGGTCCTCTCGCGGCCTCCACTGTCTCATTTGTCTGCCTTCTCTCGCTCACTCTTACAGCCCTCACACTTAACGCGCATCCCTCGGCTTCTCTCAATTACTGTAGAGTCCACTACAGCGATGGTGCGATACGGGTACACGCACCTTCTGCGCACCCGTTCTGTGGTGGAAGCTACAGCGGGCGTCAATGGCGGTGACCCGTCTGCGGCCTCGAAAAGCACGCGGCGCGACCGCACCGCTCACGCTAGAATCCTCGCTACAGTGGCATACCTGGGTTTTCTTGATAGTTGTTCACCACATTTAATGATAACTAACAATAAAACTAACTGACTATCAAGAAAACCCCATGATTTGATGTCCCGAAGAGGATTCTCGCTGGAGCGGCACGGTCGCGCCGCGTTCTTTTCGAGGCCGCAGACGGGTCACCACCATTGACGCTCACTGTACAGTAATCTCTTCCGCAATGGAGCGTGGAATCGCTCGAGAGCGCGAAGTAGCTCCGCATGGGGTTTCAGCCGAAATTTGATGCAATTCTTGCAATATTCAACCAATTGAACGCGCACTGCTTGCACAAGTGGAGTAATACCTAGAAAATATACTTTGATCTTTCTCCCGTGGCAGGTAATTGCATGCTACTTTTACTGATTACTGTGTCTATTACTTGTTACTACTACTGTGTGTTGTTGCACCGATTTAGTGTTCAGGACGCTTCCTGAATAGAAGCCGTCTGTCATTCCACCGATGTCAGTGCGTACGTACATTGTAAAGCAGGGTCGGGTAGAGGTTGGTAGGGGTCGCAGGATGAGAATCAATCATAAAGAAAAAAAAACACAACACGCAACAACACGTACCTCCCTCCCCCTTTGCTCTTTCGCTTTGTTACTCTGAATACGTAGGGGTGGTTTGAGATATTGCACCTGAGCTTTACCCTGCTCTCCACGCTTCTAAGCTGTTGGCGTAACCAAGCCACCTTTAGGATGGCAATGGCTGCGTTGATAGCATAGGGGCATATTTGGGTGTCTTGCGCCAAATCTTGTTTGAAAAACAGAACTCAAATCTTCCCATTCGAAATCAGACATTTCATACTTGACGACCTAATATGTATATGCTCAAAGTTCACACCTCGCGGAAACTCCTATGTAATCCTCATTGCTTCATTCTTCCCGAAGTTCCGCGAAATTTCCAAATGAGGACAGGACTCCGCGGAACGCGCGCGTAGTGCTTCCTTAATGATAAATCGAGCTGCGCAGAAGTTCCGATGCTACTTTTTCCCCTGCATCTACTTTCAGAAGTTCTGCAAAACTTCAGAAAAACTTCAAAAAGTGTTGGCTGACCTCAAACTTCCGCAAAAGTTCCGACAATCGGTGAGCTCCGCGGAAAATCCGGAAGTTTGTCGGTGTAAAAACATCTTCGCTGATGTCGAGGTCAACAGTGTATTAGGCAAAGCCCTGGCAAACGTAATCTTCTGATTAAAGATTCACGGGAAGCATTCTTTTCATTCATTCATTTATTAAGTTTCTCATCGAAAACGGGTGAGAGTTGAAAGAACATAGAGATTCATTTCACAAGAATACACATTTTCGAATCATCTGTGGTGGGAGCAATTTTGACGAAATAATACGCTTGAACTGTCCGAAAGATGGTGTAGTTGTGATATCCTTGGCTAGTTTTACGTATGTCGCTACAGGTCTAACAAGGAAACAATTGGATCTATGCATAGTTTTACCATATGGATAAAAGAATTTCTGGTCACCACCCTTAGTTCTAGAAGGTACAATTTTGAACAGAACAGGATTGGCATGTGTTTTCGGAGAACACAGAAGCTTGTCGGTCATGCATACAGTCCTCCTCGAAAAAAAAAATAGACGGATTGCGCGACTGCACCATCGCGGCGGGGCCTGAACGAGGGACGGGGAGGGAGCATGCTTCAAGTGAGAGGGTCGAGTCGGTCTCGCCGCGATTGTGCAGTCGCAACACTAAGAAACCGGATGCGCAATCCGTCTATATTTTCTACAAGGACTGTAAGCATTCCCCTGAGCTTCATCAAAGGAGGCCATAAGTGCCTACTCAGACAATGGAGCGGGCTGACCGCGGTGCCGAAATTTGGCTGACCGTAGAAAATTGTACAGGGTGGTCCAAAAATATGGAGACACTCCAAAAGATTTATATCTAACGTTAGAAAGCAAGTTGGCAGCTCTGTTCCCAATATGGTATTTTTCATTCAGTACTGAAGAGAATATACTATCATATCTCACTAACTCTCCTAACACCGGCGAGAAAAGACGCGATGAATTCGAACTTGTCGCTTGCTGTGGCGCGGAGGGGCCTTCCTCGCGGATAACTCCACGTTTCTAGACGCCATTGCTCCGACGATTAAAGAGTTTACTGGGAGTAAAATCAGTTTTTGTGCTTAGATGAATACCATAACGAGAGATGTGCGCGAATGAATGCTAAAAACAGTAACTATAAGGAAACGGACGTGAATTCCTGTGCAATAACAGTGTGAAATGCATGTTAGGGATGTTTCCGGTTCCATTTTCAGTGCTTAGATAGCGGAATGGAACATATTAGGCCTGCAAACATCCAACCTTGAAGTTCTAAGGCGAATTACCCCCATTATACGATTACTCATGGGGATCTGATTGGATAAGCACTTTCAAACCGTGTAGGATATCGGCGAATTCGCACCAAATCCCAGATCTCATAACCAAGGTAGCTGGTCTTTCACAATCGCTTTGATGTTTTTCTGTTACCCAAGGCTTGTATTCTTTGATGCACTGGTAAGTGACCTTCTTGCACAATCCTACACGTTGACATTACATGCGCGCCTAGAGTACACAAAGTTGTAATTGGGTGATGGAAAGAAATCTTGACTGACGGCATAGTTCTCGCCAAATTTCATAGCGGCAGGTATTGTTCTGTAGAAACGTGTATGATTAATCAGATGAACAGCAAAGGATTGGATACAAAGTGCCAAGACACGAGATAAGTCGAGGAACGCGCATCGCAACCTTGTTTCCATATTTTTGGACCACCCTGTATAATAAAAGGAGGGTCGAGGATTATCATGCCCGACATCGCCACAATTCAATCCGTATCCTTCGTTGTGCGTTCCTAGATATTAAAATGTTCACTCTAAAATAGCCGCCTACGAAATATGTACTTGACACTTTACATCTATGCGAACGCTCTCTGAGCGAGAGCTCCGTTCCAAAAATGAACTACGAGTGTCATCCACTCCTCCTAGACTGCGAAGTGATCTCCACTCGATCGGTGAAATTTGGTGGTGAGGTCAGTACCTCCCGTCACATCGCCTTTCTCGACTAAACAAGTCTGTTATTTCCTTCTAAATGTATTATAATAGTGTCATTGTCCCTACGTCCTTAGTCGCAAGGTACATTTCAGGGAAATGACTTGCGCCTTTTCACTACAATGGACCAGAGGTTGGGCTGACCGCGGACAATACCGCGGTCAGCCCAACCTCTGGTCCATTGTACCTCAATTTCACACAAGGATTTGCCCATGGATAGGTTCATTTCTCTCAGACAGTACCTTTCCAGTACGCGTGAGGTCAGCTTTTTCGACTTCTCGGTTGGCCCTTAGTGGTGTGCCACGAGGCAGTGATAAATCCAGATCATCTTGTTTTTATTTTTCCATCTAGTTTTTATTCTTGTTTGCACTACCATTTTACACGAATTCGATTTGAGCGCTATTTCGACTTTCCCATAGTTTGTCTAAGTATTCTTCTGTTTGGTTGCTCTCTTTCTGGAAACACCGCCCTCGATCTTACCGGAGTATCGCCAGCTAGCGTTTGCCTGCAGGCTAGCTGGTTAAATCTATAGGGTGGACATAGAGGGAGGCGAGTTTTCAAAGAGTCCAATCCACACCCACACATGTCAATGAAACCTCCTACTAGTTTACTTAATGTTCTGTGTCCCAACTAGTTACTGAGGAATAAATGAACTGAATTGAATTGGGTTCAGTTAATCGGTACAAATCCACTAATTTGTTTCAACAAATTAGTGGAAATCAATAAGTTTGTTCATCAAATTGGAACACATCTTGTTATAGAAAACAAGAAACAAGGCGTCTTTGAGATACCTTGTGTGCTTCAACAACTACTGCCCGCGGCAGTACAGGAGATGGTGTAGACTATCCTGTTGGTGTTGCACGTCGTATGTGGGCAAGACCTGTCTAACTGTTGGAGGATAGGCTGCTCAGTTGTTTGAAGTAGACCTGAATTTTGCTGTCATCTATTTCGGAACTATTTTGAGTGATGCGCTCCTACAATTGGTGATGTTGTTATTATGTTTCAAATCATGAGACCCCAGCTGTTGAATTGGGTAATTTTTACAGTCACAGCTTGGGGATTCCACGAAATTCCTCGAAATCTATATTAGCGCACGTACTACAACGTGAAACGTCTAAATGCACCAAGTAGTGGAGAGAAATGTTTTCCAGGATGCTACAATCCTATAGTATGAAACCGGCCAAGAATATTTCTTCATTCCACTGTTCTCATTTCGCATCGGTTTTGTGCCGTTGCCTATGCCCCCACTAATCTTTCTGAATCTCTTCTGTAATTAGATCAATAGCAATTTATCTGGATGCACTGCCCACGCACATGCGACTGAATGCGAATGGTATAAATTGTGGGTTGGTGCACTATACACCAGCTCTGATGATGACTATCACTATATTTTTCGTGAGTTTTGTCACCACCGTTTTCAATTTCTAGAACCTCTTTAAAATTAAATGGAACACTTAAGGTACTCTCTGCAACTATCAGTTCAGGTGGGTGAGATCAAGAGGTGGTAAGTTCAAGCACCGGATCAGGAGGTGTTATGAGGGGAAGCGTGTGAAAGAGGTGATCATTCAGTCTTCCTTTTCTATTCTGAAATCTGTTCTCGGCCAACTACATGCACTCAAGTGCACTGTAGTCAAATGCACAAACGCAAACACATACGTTCGAATGCACTTCAGCAACCTACCACATTTTTCAAAGATTGAGCAGATCGCAGATTAATTGCGCAGGTGCGACCGCGCTCAGGGATGAGTTACTGAATCCCTTCATAATACACGTCATACATTAGTATTCGAGTTTTTCTGTTGAATATTCGCATATTCGAACAATCTGGTATTTTCACCTTTCAACTCATTCAGATACTCGAATTATCGAATATTTTAACTTCTCAAATAATTCGAATATTCGATTTATCCAATTCTGGCTTTTTTCGAATTACTCGAATATTCAAATGACGAAAATTTTCACTTATTCGGATGAAGGAATGCCACTAGGTCGTCAAAGTGTTTTTATGATGCTTCAATTTGCAGACAAGTGTTTAATTCAGTCTACTCATGCGACAAGTTATCAAGGTAACATTCCTTGCGTTGCACATTTTGTTCTGATCCATAATGATGCCGTTAGTCAGAATAGAATGTCATAAGTTCTCACAGCTCACCACACAATTTGCTCTGAATAGCTCACTGGTATAGGAGAAGTTATACGAAAATGATTGGGGCTGAATGGTCGTGGCGACAGCGTCACTGTGGGGTGCGCCATAAGCCCGACGGTAGTGCCCATGTTTTTCATCTTTCTCTCTTCTTTCTTTCAAAATTTTCATCTTCGTCAAAGCAGCGCATCTGATAAAAATACAGAGTGCGCCCATAAGTTCTTGCACACAATGATTGGTAACACCACAGGGGGTGAATTCAGCGCAATGACGTGATGTGTTTGGCGACACTTAGCCAACGCAGTAGTCACTCAAATCACAAATAATAAATGAATATGTCGTCAATCGTTTTTGTAATAACTGAAAGCTGGGTAGGAGCGTTCCTGTCGCGGCACGCTACCACACTGTCATCTCCGAACTGACCACCCACACCAAAACAAATCGAATCGTTTCTCACCAAACTTTGGAGTAGACGTAAAAGGCATTGGGAAATTCCACGGACAAACCAGGATCCCACCTTCCTTTTATTCTGAAATTCCAGGAAAGTTTAAAGTAAAGGTCGTGTACGGGCCAATTTTTAAAGGTTTTTTTATTCACAACATCAAAACTACACTGAATTCCACTCGCACAGCATTTCGAAGGAGAAAACACCCTGCTGCTTTTAATTGAAATTGAACAGCTCCAAGATGACGCTTCAGTGGGACTTGGAATCTGCTCATGTATCCCTGAAGTGATGCGCGAACAAAATCCCGTAGTGGGAACAAATTCTACTATAACGTCAATCTGAACCTTATGGGTTTCTGTATGCGACCAAAGTTCAAAAGCAAATCAAGGCTAAATCATGAAGCTGAGGAAAAACTTTGAGAGAATTTATGCAAGAAAAACCATCGTGCCATAATATTCTCGCTCCTCTCGACTCTGAGCTATTACGAGAGTAATTTGCGACGTCCTCCCAATCTGTAGAGGGTTTGAGTTACTACTGACAAGGGAAGTGCACGAAATTAAGCTGCGATTTCGAAACGGGGCATATATGGTAGGGAGGCTTGTCCCAAATGGTATTACAGATTATACTTGAATTCCGCTAAATGGTTAATACAAGCTCAAGTTTCCGAGTCGAAGTCCCGCCTTGGTTCCACTGGTTCGAGATTACAATGTTTCCTTCCTTGCTCGCCATTCATGAAGCTCAATTCCTATACTGTTAGGAAGTGAATGAGGAACCCTTTCGAAGTGTAAGATTTTCCTGAGAAGGTGCGCTGTTGGGAGTGAATTAACCAGAGGAAACAATGGCCCTACCCCAGACTCCGCCCACTGGCTCCTTCATTATGGGCGTTCAAAAACGGGCTTTTCGGCAGTTTTGTACGGAATCACACATACCATTCTGATTAGCAGGCACTGGAGACTTTTTTAATTTAAAGATCTCAAAAATCTCAAAGACTATTCTGAGGTGGGACGGTGCCTTCAGCGCAGGTAATGGGGTTAACAAACTGCTAATAATTTGAAAAGAAACATGTCTTTTTCTTACAAGAGCCACAACAGAACTATCTAACTATCATTTTTTATTAAGCAATAAGAAGAAATGGCTGAGTCGTTGACGATAAAACAAAGTATATAGTAAAATCGCCTTAATAATTCGACTAATTATCTCAATTGTAGTGCTCGAATATTCGAATCAACTATTTTGAGTTTTCGAGTAATTCGCATATTTGATTTGTCGAAAATTTCAATATTTCGACTCAGCCGGATAATTGAATAACAGAAATTCTCAAATATTCGAATATTCGTTATATTTTGAAAAATTCCTGCGAGGTTTACCTCTCATCTCCACATAATACGCACCGAACGCGAAAAGAGGCAAGGTAGGTGCGCCTCTTCCGCCTATGCCTGCGCGTATTGCTGAATTTGGCATATAGCGATCCTGCTGCTGTGGAGGCAGAAACAATGCAGGTCATCCTTTATTCCAACCGAAGAGGGTAGAGCTTTCAAGCTCGTCTGTTGGCGCATATACACTCCACTATATAAACAATATATACAATGGCTAATGTGCACGGATTCGCCTGTGGTTGAAATCATTGATTGTCTGAGAGATTGAGTTGTTTGTGCGATTGAGCCATATATAATTAAGAAGAGCTCGAAAAGGAAGAAATCTGGTAAACTTTGAGGTTGGACCGTCTTATTTCATCAAACAAAGCAAGTTGTGATTAATTCAGTAAGCTATAGGGGAACAATTTGTTACAGTGGTCTGGACTGAGCAGATTGTGAGCTGCGGAACAGGCGCCGAATGCTGCGACAAGGACGAGCGTTGTGCGCGTTGGGCGAGCTATGGCGAGTGCGACAGGAATCCCGATTATATGTTGAGTAAATGTAAGCTGTCGTGCCGTGCTTGCAACACCGACTCCAACAGGCTTCACAGGAGATCGACGCAGGGAGCTCGTGAGTGTCTGTGATTCGCAGAACCTGACCTGGTTAATTTGGTGTTCCACTCCGCATATTTGTAGGAGATGGGAAAAAGTATAGAGGAGGGTATGTTTGCTTTCGTTTGACAATGTGCTAGTATCTTCTAGTCCCGCTGTTTACGGTGGGGCAAAAGAACGGTAGAAAAGAAAATGACACACAAAGAAAAACTCGATTATCATACTTTATTTCTACGGCCAACAAAATATCAGATGCCGGTGGTAAGAGGAAAGCCTTGAGGCAAACATCTGTGCCCTAATAGGATGATTACATAATCCTAACATACAGGGTGCGCCAAAATAATCCTACAGGGTGGGCCAAAATCATAGTTAATATTAATTGGCATTTTATGTGTGTGTGCAAGAGAACCAGCTCCTGCCGAAAAAAATCTAATTACATGACAATGTTCGGCGCCAAAAGATACATCCAGAAAGTGTGCAAATTTTCATTTTTACCTGGACTGACAGGTGTTTTCGTCCACTTTTATCTGCTTAGAATACCAACAATTGTTTACACCGCAGTAAAAATGAGTGAGAGTTGGTGTTTATTGGTCTGTGTTTATCAGGTCATACACAAGATAAGATGCGGGTGGGTATGTTTCAGAGACAGGAGGAGGAAAAAGAAGGGCTGGAGACAGGGTGGATGGATGGAGTTGGGTCCCACGGTATGATAAGGATGCGCCAGCGCCCAAAAGTGGGGAAACACCTGGAGACGGGTCTAACGGTGTGATAAGAGTGCGCCGGCGTTCAAAAGTGGAGAAACGGTCGGGGACGGGTCTAACGGTGTAATAAGAGTGCGCCGGCGTCCAAAAGTGGGGAAGTGCTTGGGGACGGGTCTAACGGTGTGATAAGAGTGCGCCGGCGTCCAAAAGTGGGGAAACACCTGGGGATGGGTCTAACTGTGTGATAAGAGTGCGCCGGCGTCCAAAAGTGGGGAAACACCTGGAGGCGAGTCTAACGAAGTGATAAGAGTGCGCCGGCGTTAAAAAGTGGGGAAACGCTCGGGGACGGGTCCAACGGTGTGGTAAGAGTGCGCTGGCGTCCAAAAATGGGGAAACACCGGGAGACAGATCCAACGGTGTGATAAGAGTGCGCCGGCGCTAAAAGGTGGAGCAGCGCTTGCAGCCAGGGCCCGTAGTAAATCCCCTAAACTTGAAGTGGTTAAATGTCAGCTCTGTGTTCAGCAAGGTCGCTTAAACGTCGACTCACTTGATGCGTATAACGATATGAAGCTGAACACGGAGTAGGCAGCGCTATCATAGGAGTTTATTCGGAAGCTCAACTCGGTGTTGAGGAAGTGGTAAACTCTTAGTCTTAACTCTCAGAGAAATGAAGAAATAGCGTTACCATCATAATAATAATCATCATCAGTAACTAATCTAACCACTCAACCCAGCATTAGCGTTATTTATAGTGCGTCGGGGTCCGATTCGGTCGGATAAGAAATGATACGTATCGATCCTCATCGGTCGGATTCCGACGAGGATCAATACCTATCATTTCTTATCCGACCGAATCGGACTCCGACGCAGTATAAATGACGCTATTGAGAGTTAGAGTGAAGGATTACTACGGGCCCAGGTTCAGCGGTGCTGTACAAAGTTGAAAGACGACACCGTATGGTTGCCCAGCTTCGCAGCGACAAAGCGTAAGATTGCAAGAAGCAGGATTTTTGACAAATGTAGAAGGACCGGCGTGGTGTGAGGATGATGTCACATAGAGGCAACGCGAGCGAAGCGAGCAAGAAAAGAAGCCTGGGAGTCCAGCGTTAGCCGGACGATCAGGCTGGTAACAGTTTAAAAAAAGAAAATGGCAGCTAGAAAGTTAATTTCGTTATGATTTTATTTTCCTTGTTATTGTAATTATCACGACACTGACAATCCTAATTTCGGAAATAGTCTCGGTGCTTCCTTCTAATCTGTGCAGCGTACACTCTGATGGTATTTGTAGAATCGGGTCCGTTCTTGATAACTTACTCTGATATTACTCACGAACGATCCACCATGTAAAATGAAGTAAGTAAAGAAATAAAATAAGAAAAGATCGAGTAATCGGACGAATAGATGAAAAAACTATGGGCAGATCAAGTACTTTGCTGGAGTGGCCAGCAAAGCACTTGATCTGCCCATAGTTTTTTTTTCACCTATTAGTCCGATTTTTGCTCAGTTTCTCCATCAACATCCTCGTATGAACAGCTAAGGACAATAATGTAAATTCAGAAAACTTCAGAATGCGGCACCGGCAAGGATAGAAGATGCTGCGACAAGGATCCGCGTTGTGCGAGTTGGGCGAGCTATGGCGAGTGCGACAGGAATCCCGATTATATGTTGAGTAAATGTAAGCTGTCGTGCCGTAACTGCAGGCCCACCCTCCCAATGCCAAAATCCCGTAAGTTTTTGTGATATGCGCAAGCTTCAATCAACTGAGGGTAAAACGCCGGTACAGTGTAGCTGAGGATGAAACGGGTTTTGTCTGAATTGTAGTTAATAAGCACGAGCATTCAATACTGAAACTCTAATAACAAATCCTGATTAGTTCGAAGAAAACCTGAGATTTCTTTTTGCTCCTCGCACTATGTACGGAAAGTATTTGAGTTCATGAAAACAACGTGTCGTTCAGAGGAGCGTATAATGTATAGTTGCAATCACATTCGACTCTTAGTTGCCTTGATTCATGCTTGATTCCTAATTAAGAGACATGCGGAGACAATGGTATGACGCAAGAACTGCGCAAACTGTTCCTCGATATTCATAACCGCTACAGGTAGCAACTACACTAATGTGACAGAAGGTGATCAATTAACTTTTGAGCGAGTGCTTTAAGTCACTGAATTGCAGGTCCCAAGTTGCTAAAGGAAAAGCAAAGGATAAGGCTGGTGGAAACGCGCCAAAGGCAGCTAGTATGAGAAAAATGGTACGCATGTTTCAGTTAGAAAAGTTGTGGGGAAATACATGGCATGTGTTGTATCGCTGTTACATGCAATATAAGGAAAATTGGACAATCGAACGGAACTAGGATGTCGTGGGCTTTGCAAATTTGCTAGGATTTACCAGTTATTGCACAATATTTGATGCTTTATTTCTCTGCATTAGTCAGCTCTACGAATTGCTTCGTACAAGCATAAGTCGTTACAGGGTGAACTTCCAGAGATTTCGTTAGAACTAGCCGGCCCGAGAATCGGCATCTTCCTCCAGCACTGCTTCCCACATGATGTGGACACTTGTAAAAAAGGGGGACGCACAAATTACTGCGCGACGTATCATAATGAAGTCTTTGCAGTAGTCAGGTGTTTTTGCTGCGGGTTTTGTTTTGGTGGTAGATCCTAACTTTTTCTGGAAAGTCGTGTTGGTAACTTGTGCCACACTAAAAAGTTTCGAATCGATCTCCAAGTGAAGGTGGATTGAGGCAGTGCTTCAATAATACACTTTGAATGGCCGGCCACACACACACACACACACACACACACACACACACACACACACACACACACACACACACACACACACACACACACACACACAACAGGAGTGGAAAATCACAGCTATACCCTGCAGCCACTGATGACCAATTTTCACCAATCAATCTTTCCACTGGAACACAGGCATCCAGAACTTGGATGTGATCCAAGGACCAGAATATATAGAAATGCTAGAAAGTGGTTATGAACTTCCATCAGTATATTCGGATAAAGGTCAACAGTGACCCTCGAAATCTAAAACTTGACTTTCTCATCTAAGCAACTTTTGGAAAAGCCTCGTTTTGTGCTCATGGCGCTCATATCAACATCGATCTCGGGTGGATTTTGCATGTACCTGTTGTAGTCGTCGTCAACAACATGAGGCGAATTCTCATATCACCAAAAACATCTGTTTTTTTTTTTCGCGGGCTGAATCAGTGCAATCAGCGGCACTGAAAATCTGAAGTAATTCGTTAAATTCATACGTTACGGTTCAACATGTACAGAGCAATCTGGAAGTCCTAACACATCTTTACTTTTTATTAAAATTGCTCGAGCACGGAAAAAATCGAAAGTTCATTTTTGTGGGAAGCACCAGTGACGGACGCAAAAAGAATGGGAGGGAGCGTGGGAAAAGCGTCTCCGCAATTTTGGGGACCCAGACTGTAAATAAAAGTAACGAAACTATTAATTTGGATATTAATTAATATGTAATAACGATAATGAAAATAATAATAAAAATAAATAATTAAATATAGACTCAACGAGATTTTCACCCACTTCGCAAAGTAATTTCAAAAATTCGGCAACCCATATTCGGGGGAGGGGGTGGG
>JARK01001450.1:601078-612315 GCA_000688135.1 Ancylostoma ceylanicum | reverse complement strand
GGGGGGGGGGGGGGCCCCCCCCCCTCGCCCCCCCCCCTGCGTCCGCCACTGGTAAGCTTTGCGGGGGTGCATTGCGAACAACTCCTCTATTCGGCGAGTTCGGAAGAGTCATTACGGGCCGACATTTTTAGCTTGGCACTAAGAATCACAAAAATACCGCACATTTATCACGCCTTTAGATGCGTCTCCAAGCGTTGCCCCACTTTCGTATGGCGGCGCACCCTCATCTCTATTTGGCGAAGAAAAGCACGGATTAAAGCATGGGTTCCTGGCGGAGAAGTGGATGAGCAAACGTTGTTCAATAACTTATGCTTCCCTCCCTTCTATGTGTGCATTATGACAGTTCACATTACCAATATTCTTTTTCCGAAAAGCCACTGCTTAGCAAAGGAACGAAAAACCTCTTGCATGCCTGCCCTTTCCGTACATTTCACTATTGCGGAGATGTTCAGCTATATGACTGCGAAGTTGAAGAAAGTGCTAGGAGACATGCAGTTGGATGCAGATGGGGGCATTCTTCACAAGAGAACAGAAAGGGTCTCGGTGAGAACCTGTACTACACAAGCAATACCCGGATGAGCAAAGCAGAAGCGGCCAAGGATGTATGTTTTTCTTGAAAAAAAAGTGTCACTGGTATGGCATGGTAAGAAAAGCATCACTACTGAGCGAGCAATTTTAGTCATGTAAAGTATGGTTTGATGAGCTCGCAAAGCGCGGTGTGGGTCAGGAGGACAATGTGCTAACGCAAGAGGTTTGGAACAAACCGGGTCAAATCGGACATTACACTCAAGTGAGAAGTTTATTGTCAGCTAGCTTTTTCCGTGCTTGAAGTAATCCTGTTGTTTTAGATGGTTTGGCAAGACACCTACAGGCTCGGTTGCTATGTGCATCGGTGCCCTTCTATGACTTATGTGGTCTGCCAGTACGGGCCACGGTACGTGATTTTTTCCTTAACTTTTTCAAACAACACCGTCTAGCAGTTGTCTTGGACATCTTTAGAGGAAATTGGATCGGCGACCCCATCTATGAGATGGGAAACCCGTGCAAAACAGATGACGATTGCATGTGCAGCAACTGCAAGTGCAGCAGAAAGGAGGCGTTGTGTATCGTCCACTAATGATTTTCGTATAAAGCATTTTTCAGAATTCAACGTTAAAACAGCAGAATCACCACCTAAATTCAATCACGATCGCTTTCACTTCTGCTTTTCCTACTATTTCGAATCTGAACAAACAATGAACAGTGCACTGCAAGAACTTCTGACGAAAACTTTAGCGCAGCGCCACCGATCTATTTTTTTCACTGCCAGCATTTCCTACACATTTGCATAGTGGTATTATCTGACATGTTGACACGAACACGACATTCATGCTGAACGAATGCCATATTCCAGACCAGCGTGCGAAATAATCCCTTGTGCTAGTTTGGGCTAGATTTTTTATTTTGCAAAAACACTAGATAGACAAACAGGAACTCGCTTTGGTCGAAGGTGGCCTTGGAAGGGAAATCTGCGCTGTCGTTAATGTCTAACCCTATGACTTATACTAACTAGTGCCCCTACGGGAAGCTAGAAAGTGGGACGGGGCAGTTACTTGAAGTATGTGCGAAGTATTCACACTTTCGGAGTCCTCAGAAAATTAGAAAACAACAGAACACCATTAACTGTAATCAAGTACAAAACCCCACCTATGGAATGCGTATATTCTGCCATTCTGGCAGCCCAGCTAACGTCGGAGTACCAATCTTGATGGTACCCTTGATCGAAAATTCTCCATTACATATCGTCGTGTAAATTTACTCTACGGTGCAATGTTATTTCCGTCCGTTCTTAATCACAGCATTTCTTTACCGTATATGGACGTTTCCCACACTGTTGAGCTGGAGCGCACCCTTACTCTATCGGCACCCTTACTCTATCGACAAACCCGTGGCCTTGTCTTCTCTGCGCTAGTGAGCTCTGGCGCCCCCCCCCCACTTACCCACGGGTTTCCCACAATGCTGAGCGCTGACTCACCTTTCTCATTCGGTGGACCGATATCCTTGGGTTTTCCACAGTACTGGAGCCGAAGCACCTTTCTGTGTCGGTGCACCCATATGCTTGGCGTTCTTCACACTACTGCCCGCCAGCACAACCCCCCTCCATTGGTGATATCGTTTCTCGGTGTTTGCTGCAGTACTCTTGCGCTGACGCACCCTTTGCACCCGGGCACCGATATCCTGGCATTCTCAACACTGATGAGACCCCGTACACCAACGGTGCACCCGCAGAGATCTCAAGGGCATTAAGGGAAAGTTAGGGAGTGTTCAGAGGGGGTGGTGCCGCTACTCAGCGGCCTCGATTTTGCACAACCCCTCTCGCGGCCACCTACATCGT
This sequence comes from Ancylostoma ceylanicum, assembly GCA_000688135.1. Taxonomy (NCBI): domain Eukaryota; kingdom Metazoa; phylum Nematoda; class Chromadorea; order Rhabditida; family Ancylostomatidae; genus Ancylostoma; species Ancylostoma ceylanicum. The sequence goes on along the minus strand of JARK01001450.1, from coordinate 609,941 downwards.
GGGGCTGACGTCGGTAGTGCGTGGACCGCAAGCACCGCCGCGATCGGGGACGTGGGCCGCCACAGCGCTGCCGTGATCGGGCATCTGTGGGCCACACAATGCCGTTCATAATGCCGCTGTATAGTACCGCATAGCGATAATCCTGCTCCGTACATTATGCAGCATGAAAACTGGTAAGCACTATCACTCGTACGCCGCTGGTCTGCCAGCGCAGGAGGCTGGTCCCGCCATAAAATCCGGAGAGCATTGTCTGATTGTCTCGCTTTCATCATTGGCGAGTGTATCCATCATCATCGTTAACAACGGAACTAGCGAAAAATGGGTCCGAACGCGACCTCCACTACATCTTTATGAAACATCGGCCGACCGTCTCGTCAGTTTCGCCTCATCCGCCAACACTCTCTCTCTGGGCTAACCCCATGATGAAAGAATGCGATCACGTGCCGGCCCCCCACATCTGCGCTATAGAAAAATTTGCAGCACTACCAGGATTTATATAAGGAGATTCCTGAAGTGAAACTTAGAACTCAGGAGTGCAAGCTCTACAGTTATAAACTAACGAGGGAAGGATACCAGATGTCCGTGGAATCTTAAAATGGGCTACTCCTTGTAGTGTGAAGCTGACTAAGCTGATGCCCGTCATGTTCTTTGTCGGCGCTCAATGCCGCTGCAGAAACAGTTACGACGTTGTATGTGCAGTATACATGTGCAGTTTCTACTTTCATCTACCGAAACCGTAAGAAAATGAAGCTGCCATGCAAATTGCATGCAGAATTTGTTATCAGCAGTTCAGATAACCCTATTTGCTAAACTTCATGAGAAATTAAGTTCATCTACACCCGTTTTGCCGAAATCGGACCATTCATGAAGGTCTCAGTGAGCGCGTTGATCGGGTGGTGTTGTGGTGTAGTGGCAACATTGCCGCGATAGTCCTCGAGGACTATACCACCGCGCGTCGCCGTCGCTGGCGACTGTGAGGACAATGCGCATCGATTGTGGGCGGGGCGCCGCGGTTTGGCAACCGACCGTCTCCGATATTGGCGATCGATCGTCGCTAATGTTGGCGACCGACCGTCGCCAATGTTGGCGACTGTTGCCACGGTGCCTATCGATTGTGGGGTTTCGCAATCGGTCGACGATGTTGGCGATCCGCCATCGCCAACATTTGGGACCGGCGGCCGCCGTCGCCGGCGACGGCGACGTAAGGTGCTATACTCCTCAAGGAGTACAGCGGCTACCTAAGTGTCTGGCTCCTCAAGGAAGCAGTGCGAGGTTCAATCCCGGCAGCAATTCAACTTTTTGCATTTCTCTTCCACGTGCTGTTCTCCTCTGAGAATCTATTCTACGCTATTTTGTAACGTTTCTCACTTGGAATTCCATGATCTGAAAGTGCGTGAGCTTTTTGAAGGATTTTCACTACCTTGTCTTTGTTAGCAGTGCAACTGCTTGTAGGTGTATTGTGCTTACGTAGCCTAAATTTTCAAGGATCTTTTTCGCGCTCAAACTCTCTAGAGTAGGGTTATCTGAGGTGCTGAACACCAATATCGTACCCACTTTGAACCTCAACCCCACTTTTCTAGAGTTACGGTAGAAACGCTGTGGCGAACCGAAATAAGTTGCCCATTCCGGCATCCAAATGGTAATGCCACTCAAAGTTATGTTGACATTTGTGATCAGCGCCTAAAATAACCCTTCTCGGCGAAACTTGAGAGGATTCTGCGAGGTGCACAAACTTGCCTATGCCCACATATGTGTATCTCCCTTGGTACGGCAGGTACTTCCATCTTTGGCAAATCGGCGTAAACGGGTATTTCTTCGGTGAAATTTTGCATATGGGGGTTCACAGATTCTATGTCCATTTTGCAGGCGGCGTAGCGTTTGGGTCCCGTCGAAAAATGGGCGTGGCTAACGATGCTCCATGGATACGCACGCTCTGCACCAGCGGTAAGTGACAGCCAGGAGGACTCATGCGAACGTATGAAACTGCATAAATTCCGAAGAAATCTTTGGATGGATTCAGTTCTAGGAATGAAAGGAAATAATCTGTTCCTATTGTTCTTACGTTCTGAACATTCCTAACGAACACAACGAGACACATTATTCTAAAGTTGTTCTAAAAGTCTGTCCATTTCAAATCTTGATGCGAAGAAAATTACATTCAAACATTGAACTGTGATTTCAACGATTTACTAGAATTTTTGGTTTTACAATGCTAATAACATGTGCTTTCATACGTTCGTATGGACCGGCCTGACTGTCACTTACTGCTGGAGCAGAGCGCGCGTATCCATAGGCCATCGTTAGCCACGCCCATTTTTCGACGGGACCCAAACGCCCTCCCTCCTTTTGCATGGCAACGCTGTTTCCATGTGGTTACGGTAGATGATTGTAGAAAGTCCATGTACGTTTACACTGCACATGCAAGGCCATAACTTCTCCTGCAATGGCATTGAGCACAAGTGGAGAAAATACATATTACAGATCAGCATTCCCAACTTCACATTATTAGGCAGATCTCATTTCAAAATGCCACGGAAATCTGGTATCCTTCCCTTTTAAGCCAAATAGGACTTGTTTACTACCTTTCCTCCGGAGAATAGAGAAATCATGTAGATCAACGGACTATTTCAGAGATTAACCTATTGGAAAACCTTTTGGAATTGTTGCTCTACCCCACTTTCTATCATAGTTTATTTAAGTTGGAAAGTTAGACTGCTTCCGTGAACGCATAATCGTGGGGACCTGAACGAGAGATGCGGAGAGAGCATATACCAAGTGAGAGGGTCGAGTGGGTCCCGCAGCGATTCTGTGGAGCCTCATGCGCCTCCCGTCATTTATTATTTATTATTTAAATAGATATTTTTATCAATTTTATTTTCCGTCTGGGTCCCCAAAACGGCGCAGCGGACACCTCACTTTTTCACGCCCGCCCACTCCTGTACACTTTCTGTGTCCCTCTCCCCCATATATAATAGTGTCGGATGCGTAGAGTGCACCCCCCCCCCCAAGAATGACCCGCCGAATTTTCGAAATTACTTTACGAAATAAATGAAAATTTGTTCTAGTTTAATTTTAATTCTTATTTCACCTGTCAGATCTCCTCAAGTTTCGATTTTCAAGGCAATCCATGGAGTTTGAACTCTACTGCGGTCGGTGTAAACTCCTTGCGTGGCTCAAATTCGAGCTTTTCCTCTCATATCTTTTGGACAGTACTTAAGTTCGATCTGATTTTCCAAACAACTCTACTGCAAGGCCTTTTCCTATTCACTTCAAATTTTAACACGTTACATGGAGTATGGTTAGTAGTTAATACTAAGTACTAACTATAATACTAAGTACTACTACTATGTGCTGTGCTCCATCTTCGTAAACATTGTTTAAATGATGTTAACGCATTTCATTTTTGCTCAACGGTCTTGATGCGCTCAGGACAGCGCGTCAAAGTTTTCTGCATTGCATTGCTCTAAGAATTCATATAGGGCTAGGATTCATGAAACTGAGACCAAACCTCTCTTGTTTACCATGCTTAGCTGTCCTATAAACTATGGAGTGTTTGGACATATAGGACGCAAAATTTGATGTGGTGACTTAGGCTCGTAATGAAGTGTCCGGTGCGATCATCGCACATCAGCCTTTGGGGCGATGATCACTTCGCGTGGGAGAGGGGTATGGCGATCAGCGCCATGACGAATCGAACGGACCATACACGAAATTTACCGAGAAGTGAATATCGCAACAAGCTCGAACGTGCACGACTTGTCAAAAGCATCTCCTGGCTTTTGGCAAGTCGTACAGATTCTAGCTTGTTCTGTGCTGTGGAGCGAAGATTCGACATGCTCGAATTCGTCAGCTCCGATGCATTCCGTGCAAAGTATTTCGCCCACCGGACCTCACCTAGCCTCACACCATCACCATATTACGAGTGAGATGCCCCTAGTACTTCACTCGGCGTCTCTCCGCACCGCCCACTATCTAGACCCCACCTGGCGATCATCGCACTCCAGGGCGACGAGATTAGTGCCTCGCACTTGCATGCTCCCAGCACTGCCGCGGACGATCTCCCATCTCACAATGTTGGGAAGTTGTCGCGCGTTTGATCATCGCCCCACATGTGGCGACGAGATGTGCAGGCACATGATCTCACCGCCATCACACTTTTCTACGGGCCTTGGTTTCGGCCGGTCACGTGTTCTTGAGTTATAGCTGTAAGCACATCATCAGTGGAGAAGTGGCCGAGTGGGTGAAGCATCGGACTATCAAGCAGAAGGACGGGGCTCTGTGCTTCGCCGGCTCAACTCGTTTTGCATTCTTGAATTTGAGGCCGAGACCCGAGCCCTATCGGCTGCATTACCCACTAGGCCACCTCAGCACTTCTGCTGTGCTTGCAGCTCCGACTCAAGAACATATCACTTGGTGAAACCAGGCTACCGCACCAAATAATGCTTCCTGCATCTCCAAACACTCCATGGTATATAGGACAGCTAAACACGATGAACACAGTTGGTTTGGTTCAAGTTTCATGAAGTCCAGCCCTAGTTGTTCTCCTGTGTAGATTAGTGCAATAGAGAAATCTTTTACGCCTTGTCCTAAGCGCATCAGGATAACTGGGCAAAAATGATACACAGTCGCTTCAAAAAATCCTTACCTCATGCTGCACTGCCCATCTGCTGAGCCGCGCCGCGCCTCCTACGCAGTATAGCGGGAGCTTTTTTGGAAAGACTAGAACCAACAGAACTTCCTCCGCCCCGATCCCAAGTACGAAACGCCTTTGCCTTTCAAATCTTTTACGAAGCCGAGGTTGGCCCGTGGAACACCCATGGTGTGAGCGTTCCTTGGGCGTTCCACAGCTTGGCTACTTGAGACGCGTGGCGGGCAAGCTCAGCTGAAGGATTGTTCGAATACTGCTGAATACTCAGTTGTACGATATGATGTCATGGTACTTTCTCAGAAGGAATACCTGGTGGACAGAATTCCTGTTCAAGGTTCGAAAAAAGGGTGAGCTACCATTGAGTCTACGGTTTCTGTTGACGCTGTTGACTAAAAACTAGTTCTTGAGCACGGAAAAATATCCCTGTAGCAAACGACCATATCACTGTTCCATGATAGTCCAAGTAATGATAGCGAAATGCAAAGAGACAAAATCCCATGCAACTGTTACAGGCGTCCCGCTCCATCATCACCGTCTTAGGCAGTGCAGCAGCTCACCACCGCACACTGTACAATTTCGCAAATCTAGCCGCTCAAGATATATTTTTCGAGCTACCGTAGCAAGTCATGATTACTGCACCAAAGCATTCGCTGATAGTCTGCGCATACGATACATGTGCTTTCTTGGCGACCGATCACCTGAAAGGGCATGATTAGATAACGAAAAGACAGCATATAAATCCAACACCGCCCACGTAGAACAGAGTAGTATAGGAATAGTAATAGTTGAGCAATACACCAAGAATCTTGGTGTATTGCTCAACTATTACTCCTATACTACTCCAATGCCAAGATTCAACGACAGTCGAACTTGGGATCTACTAAAACAGAGTACTTCACATGTAGTCTCTGTGGTCTGTGTTATCGTCTGAATTTCCCATTTGAAAATCTTCTAATAGATTGTAGAATAAGCTTTCATATTTTCTAGTAACCATATTTCTCAGGCATGTAAAAGAAATCCAAACTTGGCCTAGAAATGAGCGACTAGGCTCTTGACTCATTCGCGTTTCTGGTTAGATCTAAAAAAAGTTCCACGAGATTCTGCTAAGAATATGTGTATGGGCTAGCGATAACCTTTCTGTAAACGAGCCTTGTGTTATTTTGCGACCACCTGCGACCCTTTACAGAAAACACCTATATGTAGGCCGAAACCGCTACAACCGCTACTAAACCGGACATATATTTCCGATATTTTTCTAGGAAATGAGGTTGCAACTCCACAAGTGTTTGTTTCCAGAGTGTCATTGCAAGTAATGGTACGAAAAACTGTTATAAGCCAACTGGTTTATCTGAGCAACACCTAAGACTCGATAGACTCGCACCAATAGCTCACATGATGAGAGCAAATGAGAAAAGGCGAGGCGTCACTTTTGAGGTCAGAAAGGTATTGAAATCGGGAAAGTAGAGACGATTCAGAAAAAACTAACATAAATAGGAAATTTGGTTAAGAAAATCCCAGTTGAAAATCGGATAACACCTCTTCAAAAGCATTGAGTGTTGACCTACTTTGCATGCTACCACCTTTATAAGCCCAATCTTAACAACTCCGACCGAATCTCTCGAGGTTCATGAGATTTCTACGCAAAATAACATCCCATGACTTAATAGGCCATTTAAATGAGCAACATTTCTTGAGTTACGGTTTTCTTGAATGCGAAACCTCATGAAATGTCTAGCAGTTCACTGCATGAATTCTCGTCACAGGCATTGAATGGAAATTTTTGAAGACTTGAAATTGGAACGCATTTACACGTTTCAGGGGCATATTTGTTTGCAAACACGCTTAGAGTTTTCAATTTGTGTGGCCCAGCTGCTGCGCGAAAAATTAGTCTTTAGTACGTGACTTTGCACTCTGTGTCTCTATTTCAGAAGTAATGGAAACTGAGCTAAAACCTAGGCTTCCGCTTGTCATGTGTAGTGCTTAGAAGCAGCAGGGAAAGAGAGTATATATGCTAAAAAGTAGGGCACGTTACCCAGTGGCTGCCCAGAAAATAATTTTGATCGGCTAGATGCTCGGGCGCGTGTGGCGCAGTGGTAAGAGGCTCGCTGCGCACGCACATGGTCGATGGTTCGATCCCGCGCCTGTAGCCAACCAAGCCATCCATCCCTCCGGGGTCGGTAAATTGGTACCAGAGGAGTCTGGGAGGATGAAGATGCTCGAAATTACCCACTGTGCACAATCTGACTCGCTCTACTACGCCAGGATAAAAGCAGAGGTGCAATAAAGCTAATGGTGATCATTTCGAGCCAGACTTATTGGGATAATCTACCAGTATGCACGCATAAAGTTCTTGTCATTCGATTAATGTGGAAAACCTTGACACAAAAGAGCCTTCCACAATTCCTTGTCATCCCGTAGAATGAAGCTATGAAGTGCACTGAGAAAACATGAGTGGCTGGTGGCTCGCGGTAGGTCCTCTTCACGTTTGCGCAAGCAGTAACCAGACCGAGTAACGCTACTGACACGTAGTAGTGTATAAGATTGCCATATGCGCACACCTTGGAACAGTTCCATCCGAGCGGAGGCCTATCACCTGTTTGCCAGGCAGGCTACAACCCGGTGATACCCTCGCCAGTAACGGCTGAGCAGGTCAGTCGTACCAGGTGGCCGAGTAAAAACTGGGATGTTCTCATGCGATAAATACACTTGTGCAATAATATTGGAGATTCTAAAAAACGTAACTCCTTTGTTTTCCTTCCTTTTGTAGGCCTCCAAATCATTAGTTAAGGGTAGAATTCTAGCCGCACGATCCCTTGTGTGGTGACGGATAAAAAATCAAGATGCCTTCGTTTTCATCAAACAGTCCTCTTGCAAAATCCCAGCTCAGCTTAATTTTTCATCTTTTAAGGAGCTGTTGCAGTAGCTTTACGCATAGTAGAGGACTAGGAATTGACGTATCATCCGAACACTGCATGAAACATGCTGAATGATCAACTTAACGGGAGAAACTCAGGACAAAGGAAAATGAAAACTCGTAATGGATTGATGATGGCGGAAGAGCAGGAGGAAGGAGTTCCGGAAAAATATTCCGTGTCCAGAAGGCGGCAGAAGCCACACGCGACAAGTTGTACGTCTCAACAGTTACTAATTCAGCTAATTATAGCCGATTCTGTGGTATTAGAGAACAGTCGACACTTTCTGTTTATTCGAGTTTTCTTGGTGTTTCGTGATTTGCAGAGCCGGTGAAAAATTTGTTCGTAAAACCTCTGTAGCTGGTGCCTTCAAAACACTTTGAAGCATATTTTTGCTTGGAGAATTAGCGTGCGTGAAGAAGTTTTGCAAATCACACTTGGCTATTCATAATTAAATTTAAAAATACGCAATTCCTGATGCCGTGTACGAATGATAGGCGTTCGTTTATGTGAGGGTAACATAAATAGATTCACTAACATTTGAGCATAGAAAATTTACATTGTGCAGGAACTGTCGTTTGTTGAAACTACATATTCATATCAAACAATAGAATTTTTTGGAACATCGCAATGTCACGTAATGTATAATCAGCTTTCAATATTTTTTCTTTGAAATACTAACCAATCACATGCTGTCTTCAACTATGTCAGCACTTGTGTGTGATTATTGTGCCTAAGAGGTTTTTTAGGTGGAACTTTATTGTGGCCTGACGTTTCGGCTTCTATCGCCGTCCTCAGAGGCCTGCAAAGAGGTTGGCATGAGAAATCTAGCGTCTAGCCCGCCAAGCATCTCTCCATCCCGTGCTAGTGTCTCGATATTGTTAAAAGCACAGAATGAAGAAACCGTGCGCTGCCGAACACTGCTCACCCGTCGTTCCACCGTTAGTGCTGGTGACGCCGCACTAGACTGCCGAACTAGATAGAATGGGTTTTACCACGTGTAGACGTGAAAGATGTTATGCAGAATATCAGATCTACACAGGCTGTATCAGGCAGTTATAGCTCACAAAGCGGTACGAATGGCATAAAGTCGTTTGCAATCGATAGACACTCATTTTTGTTGTTCATTGGGGGGTTTCGGACTGATATCCAAAAGGCCTCCAATGTCTTTCGTGCTGATATGTCTGCTTCGCGAGCTAAAATTATGCACTTTACGTCAAAGTCACTTCCGTGGTGTGATTCATTCTTATGTCTCCCGAGCGGTGTTAGTAAGCTTCCACGCCTTTTCCCTGCCATGTGTTCC
>JARK01001450.1:588846-599866 GCA_000688135.1 Ancylostoma ceylanicum | reverse complement strand
TAGCCCTTACCCCCAATGTTCTTCCTGTTTCTCCAATGTAGGTTGCGTCGCATGCCAAGCATTGTAGTTGGTAAATAACCCCCTATCTATAGTATCTCTGAAGGATGTATAGTATGTCCGTACGGCAGAACAGGCGACTGCGCGCAGTCGGGGGTTATTTACCAACTACAATGCTTGGCATGCGACGCAACCTACATTGGAGAAACAGGAAGAACATTGGGGGTAAGGGCTAAGGAACACATGGCAGGGAAAAGGCGTGGAAGCTTACTAACACCGCTCGGGAGACATAAGAATGAATCACACCACGGAAGTGACTTTGACGTAAAGTGCATAATTTTAGCTCGCGAAGCAGACATATCAGCACGGAAGACATTGGAGGCCTTTTGGATATCAGTCCGAAACCCCCCAATGAACAACAAAAATGAGTGTCTATCGATTGCAAATGACTTCATGCCATTCGTACCGCTTTGTGAGCTATAACTGCCTGATACAGCCTGTGTAGATCTGATATTCTGCATAACATCTTTCACGTCTACACATGGTAAAACTCATTCTATCTAGTTCGGCAGTCTAGTGCGGCGTCACCAGCACTAACGGTGGAACGACGGGTGAGCAGTCTTCGGCAGCGCACGGTTTCTTCATTCTGTGCTTTTAACAATATCGAGACACTAGCACGGGATGGAGAGATGCTTGGCGGGCTAGACGCTGGATTTCTCATGCCAACCTCTTTGCAGGCCTCTGAGGACGGCGATAGAAGCCGAAACGTCAGGCCACAATAAAGTTCCACCTAAAAAACCTCTTAGGCACAATAATCACACACAAGATACACTATGCCGAGGTTTCAAGACAAGAAAACATTTGAGCTATTATGTCAGCACTTTTTCTCCATAACCTCACTTCCGTTTTTAGAGCAGTACCAGTCTGTCCAAATGCAGCGTCTGTTCTCGAGTCTGAAGTGGCTTGTCCAAATTATGGTTCTTATTGTTATTGTTCTCTCTACATCCGCGAAGACGTTCAACAATAAGCTTGGAGCCGTTCTCCAATCGGAGGGGTTTTACTAGCCGAAAAGAATTCCTCTATACACCTATAATTTTTCAGCTTATCCGTCGCGAGAGGAGCTACTTCAGTAACCAAGGTTCAGCAGAGAAACAGTGATAGACCCAGATCATCTTGTTTCTTTCCTTTCATCTAGTTTTCGCTCCTGTTTACACTACCATTTTACATGAGTTCAATTTAAGCGACATTTCGACTTTCCCATAGTTTGTCTAATAATTCTTCTATTTGGTTGCTCTCTTCCTGGAAACACCGCCCTCGATCTTACCGGGGTATCGCAAGCTAGCATTTGCTCGCAAGCTAGCTGGTTAAATCTAATGGGTGGACATAGAGAGAGGCGAGTTTTCAGAGGGTCCAACCCACAACTACACATGTCAATGAAACCTCCTACTAGCTTACTTAATGTTCTGTGTCCCAACTAGTTATTGACCAATAAATGAATTGAATTGGGTTCAGTTAATCGGTACAAATCCACTAATTTGTTTCAACAAATTTATGGAAATCAATCAGTTTTGTTCATTAAATTGGAACAAATCCTGTTATAGAGAACGAGTAATAAGGCCTTTGAAATACCTTGTGTGCTACAACAACTGCTGTCCTCAGCAGTGCAGGAGATTATGTAGACTATGCTGTTGGTGGTGCGCGTCGTATGTGGGCAAGACCTGTCTAACTATCGGAGAATAGGCTGATCAGTTGTTTGAAATATGTCGACCTAGACCTGAATTTTGCTGTCATCTATTTCGGAACTATTTTGAGCGATACGCTCCTACGATTGGTGATGTTGTTATTATGTTTAAAATCGTGAGACCCCAGCTGCTGAATTGGGTAATTTTTTACAGTCACATCTTGGGGATTCCACGAAATTCCTCGAAAAATCTATATTAGTGCACGTACTAGAACATGAAACGTCTAAATGCATCAAGTAATGGAAAGGAATGTTTTCCAGGATGCTACAATCCCATAGTATGAAACCAGCTAAGAATATTTCTTCATTACGCTGATCTCACTCCGCATCGGTTTTGTGCCGTTGCCTATGTCCCCAATAATCTTTCTGAATCTCTTCTGTAATTCGATCAATAGCAATTTATCTGGATGCACTGCCCACGCACATGCGACTGAATGCGAATGGTATAAATTGTGGGTTGGTGCACAATGCACCGGCTCCGATGATGACTATCACTACATTTTTCGTGAGTTTTGTCACCACAGTTTTCAATTTCTGGAACCTCTTTAAAAATTAAATGGAACACTTAAGGTACTCTCGACTATCAGTTCAGGTGGGTGACATCACCACAGTCTCTAAAGATTGAGCAGATCGCAGATTAACTGCGCAGGTGCGACCGCGCTCAGGGATGGTTTTTAAATCCCTTCATACTACACATAATGCATTCGTACTCCATTTCTCCTGTTGAATATTCGAATATTCGAACAATTTGATATTTTCACCTTTCAACTCATTCAGATACTCGAATTACCGAATATTTTAGCTTCTCAAATAATTCGAATGTTCGAATTATCAAATTTTGGCTTTTTTCGAATTACTCGAATATTCAAATGACGAAAAATTTCAATTATTCGGATAAAGGAATGCCAATAGGTCGTCAAAGTGTTTTAATGATGTTTCAATTTACAGACAAGTGTTTAATTCAGTCTACTCATGCGACAAGTTACCAAGGTAACATTCCTTGCGTTGCACATTTTGTTCTGATCAATAGTGATGTTGTTAGTCAGAATAGAAGGTCACAAGTTCTCACAACTCACCACACAATTTGCTTTGAGTTGCTTACTGGTATAGGAGAAGTGATACGAAAATGATTGGGGCTGAATGGTCGTGGCGACAGCGTCAATGTGGGGTGCGCCATAAGCCTGACGGTACTGCCCATGTCTCAAACAAAATTTTCATCTTTGTCAAAGCGACTTCTTCTTCTTCTCCCTAGCGTTTGTCCCGCGCATTCGCAGTGTCCGAGTGTTCTGGTTCTAGTTCGCCATAGAGCTCGATCTTGTGTGTCATCAGTTGTAACTCCTACTTCCTTCATATCCTTGTATACGGAATCTGTCCATCGCTTCTTCGGTGCGCCCCTAGAACGTTTTCCGGGAACTTTCATTTCTAAGGCTGTACGGGTGGGATGATGTGATGGCCTTCTCATTACATGACCGTACCATCGTAACCTTTGTTCACGTAGTTTCAGCTGAATGGGCACCGTCTGCATCATCGTTCTTATGTCCTCATTTTGTACTCTATCACAGCGTGTGAAACCACAAGCCCATCTGAGCATACGCATCTCTACAGTGTTCAGCATACGCTCGTGTGTTTTCGACACTGGCCAACATTCGCTTCCGTACAGCAGCGCTGGTCTGACAACAGTGCGGTAGACTTTCCCTTTCAGCACTCTCGAACATCTTCGGGGCTGGCAGAATTCCTGTAGATTCTCGCCATTTCAACAAAGCACAGGTAATTATTTCACGAACTGCAGCCCCCACGGTCCCGTCAGCACTCAAGAAGTTACCAGGTACTGAAATTCCTTCGTTTGCGTGAACACCGTGCCGCTTATATCTGAGACGTCACCTGGTACCTCGATACTGCTCATTATCTCCGTTTTCTTGAGATTCAGCCTCAGTCCTGCGTCTGCCAGCGTCATCTGCCATTTCCGGATTTTGTCCTGAATCTCTACTTTCGAATTTGCTATAAACGCAACATCATCGGCATACAAGAGAGTGAATGGAGGCTCTTCCATGAGATTCTTTACCACCTTATCAAGCGTCAGTATAAAGAGAAACGGGCTTAGGGCTGATCCTTGGTGCACCCCGACTGATATCTCGAATTTGGACGTAGTTCCGTGTGCGGTGCGCACTCTCGTTGGAGATCCTTCGTACATGTCTTGGACTGTTCTTACCATGTACTCCGGAATGCCGCGTTCTCACTTCAGGAGTGCGCGTGGTAGCTTGTCATATGCTTTCTCCATATCTAGGAACGCAATATGGCATGGTTTGTTCTTTTCACGATATTTCTCCATCACTTGACGGGCAATGAAGATGGCATCAATCGTTGATCTCTCTGGGGTAAAACCAAATTGATCGGCTGCAATTTCCACCATATCTCTCAGCCGGGAATCCAGTAGACGCTCATAAACTTTCATAGTATGTGCAGTTAGCTTTATACCTCTGTAGTTTGCTCAGTCCATGGTGATCTTCGTCGAAGCGGCTCATCTGACACAAATACAGGGTGCGCCCATAAGTTCTAGTAACAATGATTGGTAACACCACAGGGGGTGAATTCAGCTTAATGACATGATCTCTATGGCGACACTGAGCCAACTCAGCAGTCACTCAAGTCACCTATCAAATCAGGAATATGTCGCCATTCGTTTTTGTAATAACTGAAAGTTGGGTAAGAGCGTTCCTGTCGCGGCAAGGTACCACACTGTCATCTTCAAACTGAATGCCCTCACCAGAACAAATCGAATCGTTTCTCACCAAACTTTGGAGTATACGTTAAAGGCATTGGGAAACTCCACGGACAAGCCGAGATCCCACCTCCTTTCTTTTTGAAATTTCAGGAAATTTCAAAGTAAAGGTCGAGTATGAGCTAATTTTCAAGGTTTTTGTGATTCACAACATCAAATTACACTGAATTCCAATCGCACAGCATTTCGAAGGAGAAGACACCCTGCTGCTTTTAACTGAAATTGAACAGCTCCAAGATGACGCTTCACTGGGACTTGGAATCTGCTGATGTATCACTGGAGTGGTGTGCGAACAAAATCCTGCAATGGGAACAAACTATGCTACAACGTCAACGTGAACCTTGTGGATTGCTGTATGCGGCCAAAGTTCAAAAGCAAATCAAGTGCTAAATCACACATAAGTGTGGACTCGTCGCATAAAGCTGAGCAAAAGCTTTGAGAGAATTTGTGCAAGAAAAACCATCGTGCCACAGTGTCCCCCCTCCTCTCTCAACTCTGAGCTACTACTAAAGCAATTAGCGACGTACTCCTGATCTGTAGAGGGTTTGAATTACGACTGAGTTGACTTAGTATGACCATAGGTGTCATCTCATTACGCTGAATTCAGCCGCTATGGCTCTGTTATACGTAGTTTGCAAGAACTTATGGCGCACAGTGGCAGGACTTGAGCAAATGTCTTTTCACTCTGGCGATTACCTTGCTCACAATTACAGAAAATATATTCAATTTAAGAGACATAATTTTTTCCCACTTTTAATTCATACACAGTTTTTATCGAAAGATTTTTTCAAGAGATGGATAGCTTTCAAGCCTTCGTTAGAAAATTTAATACACTTTGATACACTCCTGCAAATTCTGATGGCTTTGAAGGATCAATCCGCCAAGGACGGATTTTTTCACAGCAACAACTGTGACCGCTATCATATGAGTGAATGATTGAGAGAAGGCAGCAGTTACATTCACTTACTTTGACTCGCATGCTTTACATGTTAACAGTGGCACATAGGGATTTCTGTAAAAGTGATTCTCTGCGAGCAAATCAAGAACTGCACTTGCCTAGCCATCCCTCCCCAGCGTCTCAATCATGAAATCAACTCGAACCCAGTCCCATCCGACATTTCAATAGGAGGCGAAAGAGACATCGTTTAAATATCCAGCCCTGCTAATAACACCTACATCACACGACAATCTCCTGCAAGGCTGAATCAACCCTATGAGCCTAATTAAAAACCGCATTCAATTTCAATTTCAATACGCTCGAATTTCCAACATTGCGCTTTGCTTATCGACAGTACATTACAAGAGTTCTATCCTTCCAGGTGATAGCCGTAGTCAAAATGAATTCCACTGACATGCGCAGTTGGCTGATCTCTTGAATCTCTTGATCTTTTGATGTTAATCTAGATCTATTGAAATCGGTGGATAGTTTGCTGAGAAACATTGCACACGATTACATGTCTATTAAAGGCAGAACCCCACCTCAGAATCGTTTTTCGAGATCTTTGAAGCTGAAGAATCATCAGTGACTGCTGATCAGAATGGTGCATGTGATTCCTTACAAAACTGCCGAAAAAGCCCGTTTTTGAAAACCCAATCTGAAAGAGCCAGTCGTCGGAGCCGGAGCGGGGCCAAGGTTCCTTATGATTAATTTATTCCCGAGACCGCACCTTCTCAGGAAAATTTAACATATCGAAAGAGTTCTTCATCCACTTCCTAACAGGACAGAAATAGCGTGCCAAATATGGCGAGTAAGGGAGTACATGATGCAAAAACCCTGCAATCCCGCCTTGCCTCCTTCCACTGGTTCGGGATTACAGGGTTGCTCGCCACTCATGGAGCGAAATTGCTATACTGTTAGGAAGTGAACGAAGAACTCTTTCAAGGTGTAAGGTTCTCCTGAGAAAGTGCGCTCTCTGAAATGAATTACCCAGAAGAAACATTGGCCCCGTCCCCGACTCCGCCCACTTGCTCCTACAGAATGGGTAGTCAAAAACGGGCTTTTCTGGCAGTTTTATACGGAATCACATATACCATTCTGATCAGCAGGCATTGGAGATTCTTTGAATTCAAAGATCTCAAAAACTATTCTAAGGTGGGATGGTGACTTTAATGCAGGTAGGTAATGGGATGAACAAATTGCTAATAATTTGAAAAGAAACATGCCTTTTTCTTAAAAGAGCCACATCAGAACTAGCTAACTATCATTTTTCATGCACCAATAATAAGAAGTGGCTGAGTTGTTGAGACTAAAACAAAGTATATAGTAAAATCGTCTTAGTAAATTCGAGTAGCAGGAATTTTGAAATATTCGAATGTTCGTTATAATGTGCACGGATTCGCCTGTGGTTGAAATGATTGATTGGCTGAGAGATTGAGTTGTTTGTGCGAGTGAGTCATATATAATTAAGAAGAGCTCGAAAAAGGGAGAAATAAGGTAAACTTTCAGGCTGGACCGTCTTACTTTATCAAACAAAGCAAGTTTTGGTTAATTCAGTAATTTATAGTGGAAACAATTTGTTACAGTGGTCTGGACTGAGCAGTTCCTAAGCTGCGGAACAGGCGCCCAAAGCAACTGCTGCGACAAACACCAAAACTGCGCCTATTGGGCTGGGATCAACGAGTGCAATAAGAATCCCGACTGGATGCTGCCCAATTGTCAGCTGTCGTGCCGTGTTTGCAACACCAATTCCAACAGGCCTGAGAGGAGATCGACGCAGGGAGCACGTGAGTGTCTGTGATTCGCAGAACCTGACCTAGTTAATTTGGTGTTCCCCTCCGCATATGTTTGCGGTGGAACAAAAGTACGGTGGAAAAGAAAAGGACACACGAAGAAAAACTCGATTATCTTACTTTATTTTTACGGCCAACAAAACATCAGATGCCGGTGGTAAGAAGAAAGCCTTGAAGCAAACATTTGTGTCCTAATAAGATGATTACATAGTCCTAACAGATACAGGGTGGGTCAAAATAACAGTCAAAAAAGAAAATGGCAGCAAAAAATTGATTTCGTTGTGATTTTATTTTCTTTGTTATTACGACACTGACAATTCTAATTTCGGAAATGGTCTCGGTGCCTTCTCCTAATCTGTGCAGCGTACACTCTAATGGTATTTGTAGAATACGGTCTGTTCTTAGCAACTTACTCCGACATTACTCAGGAACGATCCACCATGTAAAATAAAGTAGATAAAAATAAGAAAATAAAATAAGAAAAGATCACGTAGTGTTTATACTTTAACTGCCCCCTCAATTTGAGAATGCCCCAATTTTTTCAACATTGTTCTTCCTTCTACGTGGCCAGAAACAAGTGCTTAACGGAGGTCCATGCCATGCTGGAAGGTGGCCGAGGAATTCAGATTGCACGATTATAATCGATTAACACGTTCGCGACAATGCACGTTTTGCGTTTAGAGGCACTTCGGACCAACGTGAATTTTTGCTTTGTTTTCAAGGAGATAGCTGTGGAAGAGGTTATTTGGTGTGCTGCGTAAGAATGTGAAATCTGTTTTGCATGCTGAAGCGTTTCTGTAATGTTACGGTACTCATACTGTACAAAATGTAGAAAGCCGTTTCCCTCAGGATCTGGCCAAGCACTGCAAACGTGATTGTTTCACGTGCCGGTCACGAATATGGCACTCATTTTGTGGCGCAAACGCGCTTCTGAGGAATTACGGTACGCATACAGTGCCAGTCGAAACATGGGGTGTTGCAATACGGTATTCTTTGAGTATCAATATATACGCAGTTGTCAGTGATGTTCTCCATGAAATTCCCTACAAAGCAACGCCAAGAGTTACAAATTTCAACTAAAATCAATGGAGAAGCCAATTTTTAAAGCCCGGATGGGGTATTCGCGGTCTTTTAAATTTCCTGCCAATTCGGAAAAATGGTGATTTGCCCAATTGTCGGCTTGACTGATGACATTTTTGTGCATAATAATTACAGAGAATGGACTTGTCTAAATTTGGTCTAGGAAATGGGTTACGCTTGAAATTGGTTTCTCACCGAATATCTCTTCCAATTCAACAAATCCGAACCCGCAAAACGTGCAAATAATTTTGATGCACCCTGAGATTCTCCATTTATGTTCATTTTCACTCCAAACTCTTTTTCGTGCCAAAAATTGAAATCGCAGAGCCGCAAGTACGTTTCTCACATGTTTTTATTTGGATGATTTGTGAAGATTCCTTCACGGTATTCTAAGAAAAGTTCCATGAATCCTTCCTTCCTTTCTCAAGGAAATTGATGCATTGGGCACTAAATTCGCTATGCCGCTAGGAAACAAGTCTTTCTTTCGTACTGGTAGAGCGCTGCTGCAAAGATTCCTGTTCAATACCTTATCCATTGGGTGGGTCATGTATCGTATTGCAAAATCGCATCCCTCTCCATCTTCCCTCCTTGTTGCTGCCTTCTGAAACCTAAGGTTTTCCGTTGATCTTGACCAAAAAAGAAGGGCGCGTGTGGCGCAGTGGTAAGAGGCTCGCTGCGCACGCACAAGATCGTTGGATCGATCGCGCCCTTGGCCAACCAAGCCATCCATCCCTCTGGGGTTGATAAATTGGTACCAGAGGAGTCTAGGAGGATGAAGCACTGACTTTGTTCATCGGATGCCCCTCCCGCAAGTCACTCTACAGGGCACATACGCATTCAACGCCTCCACGATGCTCGGATGAAGTCGAATGCATGGCGCATCCCACATGACGGGATTGATCAACGTCGTCCACTTTATCCTTCATCCTTGACGGGAATGAAAATGTAGTGCGGCGCGGTCATTGCAGCTCACATGCATACTCTCCGCCCACTCACTTGATATGAGGGGGTCTGCGTGTTAATATAGTGCTTAGAAACCGCAATGCATGCATTTGATTTTGTTTGCGTTTTATCATAGACATATTCAATTTCTAGCCGTGAATTGGCCGGAAAATAACTTGTTCTGATGGTGTTGAGTAAATAAGCCTCATCATAAGTTCTCCTCATAGGTGGTATCTTCCAGTATATTTCACCTGGGAAGCGGGAATCCTTAGTGTTTTATCTATTACCCAAGCTTGCTCATTTTCTTCATATAACATCCAGTTTTGAGAAGAGGAAACTGAGGAGAACAAAGTAAATTCAGCAAAATCCAGAGTGCGGCACCGGCAAGGATAGCAGATGCTGTGACAAGGAGCCATCCTGTGCGGTTTGGGCAAGCTATGGCGAGTGCGATGAGAATCCGAATTATATGCTGAGCAAATGTAAGCTGTCGTGTCATGCTTGCAGGACCACCTTCCCTAAGCCAAAGTCACGTAAGTTTTTGCGCTATGGAGGAGCTTAGACTAACTGAGGCTAAAACCGGGATTGAATACCTTTGAAGTTGTAATGACCTCCATTTGAAGTTAACAAACACGGGCATTAAATACTGAGGCTCCAGTAACAGTGATTCGGTTGAAAAAAAAACCTGGGTATTTTCCTTCCCAGCACTATATGCGGTAACTATTCAAACTGGCCAAAACAACATGTTTAGACGACCGTCGTATAAATGTGAATTTGCACTCTTTTTTAGTTTCCTTGATTCATGCTTTATTCGTAATTTAGAGACATGCCGAGATAATGGAATGACGCAAGAAGTGCGCCAAATGTTCCTCAACATGCATAACCGCTACAGGTAACAACTGTACCACAGTTACAGGCTAACATCAACTGAATTTTCAGTGAGAACTAAGTTACCGAATTGCAGATCAATGGTTGCTAAAGGCGAAGCAATAGATGGAGCCGGTGGATATGCACCAAGGGCGGCTAGTATGAAAAAAATGGTGCGCACATATTCGTTCTGAAAAATCTTGAATTATTCAAAGCAAAACAAGGGGTGGTGGAAATTTCAACTATCTTCTCACTAGCATTACATTCATATGAATTGTGATGAAAGAACGGTACTGATTCAAGTACATGGGACAGACGGCAGACATTTTGGAGAGCCGGAGCCGTCACAAGGTGAATTTCTAAGATTTTGCAAGAAACAGCTCCTCCGAAGATTCGACATCTTTCCTCTGGGTCACTCCAGCTCTCTGCTTTATACAGAGTGGGCCAAAAATACGGTAACAACAACCGGTTCCTTTCGAGGAAACGCGTTCTGCCCTAATAGCAAACCTAATTGGAGTGTCCTTCCGCAACATTTCACTACAGTAGTGGTTTGGCCCACACACCACGTGGGCCAAAAATATATGAGGTCCTACCAGTTCCATCAAGCGGCCTTGTGGTTGCTTCGGTCTCATTCAGTGGGTTTAGTAGGTTTTTCTTATACTCGAAACCTATGCTTGTCCGTAACTTCTCTGGAATTCGAATTAGTTGTTAAAGCACTTAAAAAATGTCGAATGAGTTGAACCTCAACAACTTGCACGCCGCTGGCTGGGCCTGTACCGAAACTAATGAAGGATACCCTGAGCGAAGGGCTGTCTTTAGTTAAATGTGAGACCGTAAACATAAATCCTACCACAATGTTCCGAACTACCTATTGATTCTTTTCCTGG
>JARK01001450.1:565350-576740 GCA_000688135.1 Ancylostoma ceylanicum | reverse complement strand
GGGGGGGGGGGGGGGGCTGGGGAAAAATTGGGGTCTCCGCCGTTTTGGGGACCCAGAAGGAAAATAAAATTAATAAAAATATTGTTATGATTTTAATAATAAATAATACATAGCCAATGTTCAAAAAATAATAATAAAAATAAACAAATAAAAATAAACTACTAAAAGATTTTTATTTGTATTGTAAAGTAATTTCAAAAATTTGGCGACCCATTCTTGGAGGGGGAGCGCCCCCCATTCGTCCGCCACTGGTTGAGGAGAAGCGTATGCAAGAAATGATACTGTCATTTGATCTTCTCTCCCTTTTTTGAAATCTACTTCCAGTCAAATGCATATACTCAAATGCACTGTGATCAAATGCATAAATGCAAATGCATGTAGTCAAATGCAGTTCAGCAACCTACCGCATCTCCCAAAGATTGAGTGCACTGCAGATTAAAGGCCGAAGCAGAGGATGGGTACTAGGAGCTGGCTAGCACTAGGTACGACCACACTCAGGGACGAGTTACTGGGTTCCTTCATACTACACATCATATTCTGGCATTTTCCCGGCACATGTGTGCACGAGCATTAGTCTCTACCGCAAAAATATAGGTGAAACACTGAGTTCAGCATGTCGGGTAGTCTACAAAGAGTGGCAAATTCCCGAACTTACCTCGAGATTCCCTTGCTTACTAGCCAGCTGTATCTGTCCATTTTTTGTCATATTCATTCACATAAATGTGGGAGTCAGATAGGAGGAAACAGCAATGATTCATTTTTAAAGATGGGTGGGAAGCCCACAGGGAGAGTCTTTGTTTGACGACGAGGAAGGAATGCGACAGCGAGAATTAGTAGCGGAAACTCCTTGTACCGAGTCCATTGCTGCTCGTGGGCTATGCCTGCGTCAAGCTTTTATTTACCCACGAATATAGTAGCCGATGCCATAACGCACACCGCGTTACCCTAATTCGACTTAAGAAAAAGCAAATCAGTGCATGAGTAGATTGGAAAATATTCGTCGATCATGGTTAACTATTCGAAAAGTGTGTAGTTAGTACTGGAGCAGAACACGAGGTTGTTAACAGCTTTATTGGCTAACGTTTCGGCGGGATCGCCTTCTTCAGAGCCTGTAATGGGTGCGTCAAAATGCAACCTATTCGATCAAACGTCTTTTCAACCCCACAAACGAAATTCTAAGCCCTGTTTTTGATCACACAGTGAGCCCCTTCGCCAGAATCACATCTCACCTTAGCATTGATCCAGAACGCACTGCCGCCAGCTGCCACAGACGAGCGATTGGATGCATTAGGTCAGAAGAGCATCCTTATACATATAGGGCGCAAGTTCCCGCGTAACCGACAGGCATTCCTCTTTGCGGTTCATTTTTGGATTCTTGGCATGGATCCAAAAGGCCTCCAGGGATTTGCGCGCGGAAATTTGCTGTTCGTGCGCCAAGATCGAGACCTTAACTCCAAAATCTGCTCCGCCGTGCCTATGTAACCTGTGCGCGCCTAGTGGGGTGGATTCGCGTGATCTTGCCTTGCCTTCTAGGTGCTCCTTGATGCGAATACACAGTGGGCGGCCCGTTTCGCCGATATACTCGTCGCCGCACTCCGAGCAGGAGATCAGGTAAATTATACCTGAACCCATGCAGTCCCCTCCCTTACCATTAGGACAAATAATGCAATCCGGCGTGGGGCAGAACCTATCATAGAGTCGATTCCTTACCAGCTGCCTCTTAAGATTGTCCGGTGGCAGATCTACGACTGTTACCGAACTATCTAGGTTGGCCTTCCTCAGGCACCGCCGAATAGCGGCGCTTACCTAATCGGAAACAAATGGCAGCTTGAAAGGTATCTTCTCTTTTTTAGGTGACTTACTACGCGGTGTTTGCAAGCGTCGCGAGCGTGCGTTGGAGCCCCCGACCTTATATCCATTTGATGCAGCTATGTGCTTGGCAAGCGCTATAGACTCCTTCCTCTCTGCTTCACCACTGCAGACATTTGCTGCTGTTCGGAACATGTTCTTCACAACAGCTCTTTTCATCTGCTGAGGGTGTGCGGAGCAGCAGTGGACGACCTAGATAGTTCGATAACAGTCGTAGATCTGCCACCGGACAATCTTAAGAGGCAGCTGGTAAGGAATCGACTCTATGATAGGTTCTGCCCCACGCCGGATTGCATTATTTGTCCTAATGGTAAGGGAGGGGACTGCATGGGTTCAGGTATAATTTACCTGATCTCCTGCTCGGAGTGCGGCGACGAGTATATCGGCGAAACGGGCCGCCCACTGTGTATTCGCATCAAGGAGCACCTAGAAGGCAAGGCAAGATCACGCGAATCCACCCCACTAGGCGCGCACAGGCTACATAGGCACGGCGGAGCAGATTTTGGAGTTAAGGTCTTGATCTTGGCGCACGAACAGCAAATTTCCGCGCGCAAATCCCTAGAGGCCTTCTGGATCCATGCCAAAAATCCAAAAATGAACCGCAAAGAGGAATGCCTGTCGGTTACGCGGGAACTTGCGCCCTATATAAGGATGCTCTTCTGACCTAACGCATCCAATCGCTCGTCTGTGGCAGCTGGCGGCAGTGCGTTCTGGATCAATACTAAGGTGAGATGTGATTCTGGCGAAGGGGCTCACTGTGTGATCAAAAACAGGGCTTAGAATTTCGTTTGTGGGGTTGAAAAGACGTTTGATCGAATAGGTTGCATTTTGACGCACCCATTACAGGCTCTGAAGAAGGCGATCCCGCCGAAACGTTAGCCAATAAAGCTGTTAACAACCTCGTGTTCTGCTCCAGTACTAACTACACAGTCTTCCCTACATGCCGAGGTTCATTGAAAGTCGGACATGGCGTCTATTCGAAAAGTGACAGAAAAACAACGCTAAGTGAGACAAAATCGTCAAATACGTGGTGATGTTCCACACTAGATGTCTGCGGCATTTCAAAATGGGGTACTACTCGCAGTGTGAAGCTATTCATGCTGATCTCCACTATGTTATCTCTGTACGCTTAATGCCACCTCAGAAACAGTTGTGACCTTGTATGTGTAGTATATACGTGCAGTTTCAAATTCCGCCTACAGAAACCGTGAGAAAATGACAATGCCGTGCAAAGTGGATGCAGAATTTGTGATAAGCAATTCAATTAACCTTGCGTGTAAAATTTCATGGAAAAAAAATTTGCTAACGCTAGTTTTGCCGAAGCGAGACTATTCATGAAGGACGCACTTTATGCATATCAGGTGGGTCGTGATGGAGTGGTGTCTTGCTGTTGATGGGAACACTCCCAGGTTTGATTCGAGCCGCAGCTACCACTTTTGTATTTTTTCTTGAGAATCTATTCTATGTTGTTTTATAATGTTTTCACTTACAACTAGATGCTCCGAAGGTGTGGAAGCTTTTTGGAGTATTCTCATTCCCTTGTTAACAGTGACACTGTTGATGGTGGGTGCATGGTGCTCACGTGGGCCAATTTTTCAAGAATTTTTTTTTCGTTGAAACTCTCTGTAGTTGAATTATTTGAGGTGCTCTATACGTACTCATATGGTATCCGTTTCGAACCGCAACTCTATACTTGTAGGGGCATTGTGGAATTACTGCAAAAAAAAAACAAAAGCAATTGTCGATTTCGACATGGCATTAAAGTGGTAGTGTCATGCAAAGTGATGATTATAGTCGTGATCAGAGCCAGACCTCCGATAACCTGAGACGTGTCTCAGCCCACCATTGCTTTCGATGGTGCACAGACGGGGAACCCTCACCTATGACGAAGAGGATGAAGTGGGTCCGGGGCGCAGACCCGCATTGTAATTCGGGTAGAGCAGGTTAACATGAAATGCGCAGTTGTGGCTTGAATTCTTCACGTAATACAGTCTAAAAAAAGCTGAAGCTCAAGCGTGGCCCGCTAATGTCTTTCTAATGTGAGAAAGTTTTCTTAAAATTGGTGTGAATTTGCCGCAAAATCAGGGTTTGACCGACAGTATCGTTCTTCACTTGGAAAAGTAATCTTTGCACAGTCATCAGATGGGTTACCAATGTCATTGAGGATTAGGTTGTAGTAATATCACAGTAGTAATATCACAAGTGAAAATGGCTGAGCAATTGCTCAAAACATAAAAACAAAAATATCCTGTTTAGGTGGAGGAACTGAATGTTGCGCAGTTGTCAGCCGAATTCAGAATGAAATTCTGAGCAGAATAATAAATAATACTTGACACTTTCATTCACTCCTGACAGTAAACCCTAGGTGAGATACTAGGTGTCCCGTCTGTTCTCCCTCGCATCTGGCGCCCTCCCATGCTGCGTGCTCTCTTGCTAACTTTCCCCCCCCCCTGAGCTACACGGGCATTTGTCTCAGGCAGGTTTTCTCAGTCAAGCATGGAAGGAAGTACGAAGTGTTATTTGCCATTCTACCTTGTCTTGCGGGCTCGGCAGCTGACAACTGCGCAAGGCCTGCTTTTTTGAATTGGAAGAGAAATTCTTCGAAAAAGTGCTTTCAAAGCCGACCCGTTTCCCAGACCAATTCAGACGAACACAATCCTTGTAGTGACCACTGTATGCGCATAGACAGCAGCAATTGAACCCACTGTAATCCACTGTATGCGCAATGACAGCAGCAAAACAGAACTGGCGAGAAATTTTAAAGGACGCAAATCCCCGTCTAAGTTTTAAAAAGTGATTTATTCGTGGATTTTTAATGAAATCTGACGCTCTTTGTGTTATCTTGTGGGGAATGGAGAACATCACTGACAACTGCGTAACATGCTGTTCTGCGTAACCACTGAAATATTCCGCGAAAATCGAACTGGGATATTTTCCTTGTTGAGTTCCGGTTCAATCCATCTCAGGAACAGTTTCCACTGTCTAGTATATGTGATCGTTCACTTTGTTAAACCCTATCTTAGCACTATTAAAGGTATGGCTACGGAAAAACCTTCAATTTTCGGCCTAGGCAATCTTCACTTTTTGACTGCCATCTCACCCTTATCGCACCTATGCCTGCAACTACTGCTCTGTGCAAAATTTGAATGAATTCTGTGAGACATCTTAACTTGCCTATGCCTATATTCGCGCTAGCACGGGTTGTGTAGCTGTTTTTGCAGCGAGGCGGATTTTTGCATCTATGCCGCATCCGCATGCGACCGCATCTCACGCACCTAGTTTTGTCCGCAGTTACACTGAGCACCGAGGCTTAATCGGCTATACAAGTTCCGTATTGCTCGCCTATTCTCCACCCTGGAGGTGAACGGAGAATAGAGTTTTCCAGCTCGTCTGCCGGCTCATATACACCTTGCAGAGGGGAGGTCACCACATAGCGCTGGAGAAAAACCGAGGGGGTGGGGTCGAGAACACCTGCACGCACCCTGCCTCATGCGCCCTCACAGCAACCAATTATATTGTTGCTCCACCTGCGACTACCTGGTATGCGCCGGCATCGGCTGAAAGAGAGTGGATCCACCTGCGGTTCAAAAGCAAGAATGTTTCGAAGATTGAGCTGTTTGTAAGAGTGAGCCAAACGTAATTAAGAAGAGTCTGAAAAAAAGGTAGGTTTCCCATCAAACATCTTGCTTTATCAAGCAACACAAGTGGTGATTAATTCAGAAAGTCATGGCGGATAACAATATGTTACAGTGGTCCGGACTGAGCAGTTCCTGAGCTGCGGAACAGGCGCCAGAAGCAACTGCTGCGACAAACACCAAAAATGCGCCCAATGGGCGAAGAAAGACGAATGCAAGAAGACTCCCAATTGGATGCTGCGCAACTGTCAGCTGTCGTGCCGTGCCTGCAATACTAATAAGCCCGTTGAGCCACCAAGGCCAAAGGGTGCAACACGTAAGTTTCGGTGATTCGCAGGAGCTTGTTCTGATTAATTCCGGGTGCGACCTAACATACCAGCACAAGTTGGGGAAAAGTGGAAAAAAGATATACTGCAAGTGTGACACAAAGAAGAACTCGATTATACAGCGCGTTTCATAATTTATAGGACACCCCCCCCCCAACTTTCCTTCTCCAGGTTTTTCCTTTGATTTTTGAATTTTTCCTTTGGCAGCATTGTGATTAGCTCCTAAAATAACCGTGGTGCCCAATTTTCCAGCTCACGGCAGTAACTCTGGCTTTTTAGAACTTTCTTCTCTTTTCGCACAATTCGCAGCCACGACGCACCTTGAGATTCCAACAGGTTTATTTGCCGCGCAACCAAATTCACGAAATTCCCATAATTTATGGGGCATCTATGGACCACACTAATTTCAAACAGTCCGCGACTCCTTATAGGAATTCTGAGGACGTCCGCGTCAATAGACATTGCACATGCAAGACTGCCTATCTCACTTTCTCAGCCGCTCATTGCTGACGGTGGTGTACTCAAAGTTGGCTGACAAGGACCCATTGTAGTCCTACTTTAGAAGTACAGATGTTCTGTTGTCTTCGCTAGGTAACGATCCAAGAAGGCAACACTCGCCTGACAACGAGGTGCTTCCACATTTTCTTACTAAAACTCGCAAATCGGAGGCTCAAAATGACGGAAATTGCTCGCTAGCATTTTCGGATGTCTGATGCTGTCAGACCATATTCCAATCTCTTACTGGCCAAGTCTGTTTTCTCCGGAGATTGAACCCAAAAAAAGCGACAGCAACCTCGGAGAAATTCTTTTTCATAAAGATCTTGACTGTTCTCCGCTATCGCCTTGATACCTCTTCTGTCCTTCATAGCCACGCATTCTGGTACACCTCCACCTCGTTCATGACCGATCACAGTACTTGGAACCGAATCTGGTCACTTTATCAAGTATGACATTTTGTTCCATACATGTCATCAGTTACTATTTCGCGCAGAGCAGACACTTGAGCAAGCAGAGGACGGTGTCTGGTCTGGCAGCGTCGGACCTCAGAAAACTCTTGTGAGTAATTTCAGTCGTTTTGAGCCACCGATTCGAGGATTTTAGTACGAAAATGTGGGAAAACCTCAAGGTCAGGCGAGTGTTGCCTCCCTGGATCGCTACCTAGCAAAGACAACGGAACAGCCTGTGACTAGTGCTAACTGCATTTTTGAAGTAGGACTACAGCGGGTCCTTGTTAGTCAGTTTTGAGCGCACCTCCATCAGCAATGAACGGCTGAGAAATTGATATAGGCAGTCTTGCATGTGCAATGTCTATTGACGGGGATATCCTCAGAATCCCTATAAGGAGCAGGAGTAGCGGACTGTATGGAATCAGTGTGGTCCATAGATGCCCCACAAATTATGGATATTTTGTGAATTTGATTGCGCGGTGAATAAACCTGTTAGAATCTGAAGATGTGTCGTGGCTGCAAAGTGTGCGAAAAGAGAAAAAAGTTTCAAAAAACCAGGGTTGCCGCCGTGAGCTCAAAAAATGGGCAGCTGATCACAGTGGTACTAAAGGAAAAATTCCAAAGTAAGAGGGAAAGCTAGGAGCAGGAAGGGTGGGGGGGGGGTCATATAATTATGAAACGCACTGTATCACTATGTTTCTACGACCAAGAAAAGACCAGACGTCTATGGGAAAAGAAACCTAGGAGCGAAAATCCTTGCGCTTATGGGATAGTTATGGGATCCTAAGGTATAGGACAGTTGAGCACACAAAAATTTGCTTTAAGTTCAAAAGCTGACAGGCCACCGTGTTTTCTTCCCAGATCTCTGTGCGAAGAATTAAGCACATAGAAAAATTCGTTTTTAGTATAGAAGCTGACTTGCCGCTGGCATTCTTCTTTTTATTCCTATTCTGCTGGCGAGCTCCTCATATGAACTGACTTTATGCTTCGATTCGATCTGAAAAGGATCCCTCTTTTAGCAACTGGATTATGTCAAGCAACTTCGACTGTACTCAACTGCAGACAAATGCAAAACTTTGGTGGTCGTTAGTCCTTCTCAGTACATAAACATGCTGAAAAGGAGAGCCTAGTGCGTGAGCTATGAGTGATTAACTTTTATTTCACCGCGCGAAATGTGTGTAAAAACGTTTTCAAAAATGAGTGCAACATTTGATAAAGCACGAAGGAGGGGTCAATCCAACAAGAGAGCCAGCTAATCCTTTCAGGTAGCTTTTCAGAATTGGATAATTTTTGAGTAATGCGTAAGATTAGATTAAGCGATACGCGATGGTTGCAAGGCATGCAATGAAAGCAGTTAATTAGACACGAGATTGGGCTTCGAAAAAAGTACCGACACTGAGGTGGAATGATGACAATATTTCTTTTTGGGAGTTCCAAGGTATTGATGGGAATCTATCACAGTTGAATATTAACCGGTATTTTTGAAATCTCCATACGTGATAGTCCGAGTGATACGCGCGGATTTGACCAAGAAAACCAGATACTCCGACATGTAGACATAACAACTTAAAGGCAGAGGACCACCTCGTTTCCCACTTAGACGGTATCAGCATATCCTTGACCTTCTCGCCACGCTGATTCCAACAACGTACAGCTTGAGTCACAGAATTGACAAAAACCCTGTTTTTGGTAGGGTCAAAGTGCCCGCTTTTTGGAGCAGGGGCGGATCCGCTCCAAAAAGCGGGTGCTTGGTGCTGGCTGCCCGCCACGGCAGCAACGTCGGGTGAACACGTCTTGTCCTGTCCGATCGATGAGATCAACGGTCATACACGTCTCTGCACGTAAATTTGTTCCAGCGAACTGGTACAAACCCCGTCATGGAAAACGGGATTTAGAGACCATACTGGGACATTTCAAGTACATTGCCGGAATCAGCGCATCGAGGAGGTTCGGAATATGTTAATAACTCGAAAACGATATGAGGTGACTCTCTGCCTTTAAGCAAGTGTTATCGCCCAGAAAAAAAACATGTGATACTGAAACCTAAGTTCCAACTCATTTAATGAGTCCTCTGCATTGGCTTAGTCGTACTTCTCTACGTCTCGAACTTTGAAAGCAATCTGTCACCTCATTTCGACTGTGTGAAAAACTACACAATAACTACAGTTCACTTCTGATTAGGTATCGGTCATTTCCCACAGTCAGCCGAGAAATCCAAAGCACTCGGCCGACCCTGGGAACTTTTTTTTTCAGAACAGGATTCCCCGTCGTTTCAATGCATTTCAGGTACCTCGTTGATCTCGGGAGCTCATGCAGACTGCATTACTGTACAAATCTCGAAAACAATTTCAGACGTGACACACTGCCTTCATAGTCTCCATTTCTGAGAAAAGATCCCGATCAAGCAACAAGCTACTCATAGATTTATCCGTTTATCACTAACTTGTAGCATACTCACCCTCATTAATCGATAGCGCAGGATATTTTAGGAAAGAGGAACATACGAGGGAGTGTGTAAGAAATGACCTACTCCAACATTCCCGCTCTTACTCGGAAAACAGAGCTCGAAAAAGTGCTTTCGGCACATAATGTGTACTTGCGTAGCTTCTGATTCTTTCAACCGCACTGGTACATGTGATCTGGTCCGAAAACGGCTCAATTTCCTTGCAGCAATTTTTAATTAACATACTTTGATCAGTATAGTAGAAATTTTATTCAGTGCTTCTAAAAGTATAGACTCACACCCGAAAAAAAGTAGCACTGCGAAGGGGCGCACGCTACAGAGGGTTTGTGGAAACCAAAGGAGAAGAAATGCTGGAAGAAAATCGGCTAAAACAACTTGGAGGCGCCGTACTGTGCCCACCCGAGAACGGTGGGTGCAAGACGCCACCTCCATTCTCGGGGAGAGTGGACTAAGGACGAAAAGTCCCGAACCCCGAGGCGCTATAAAAAGTGCACGCCAATTTCCCCTCGAAGAAATTCCGCATATAGCAAATTTTGTCCATTTTGTTATTTAAGCTGCAGAATCTCACAATTATGAGATCCTGGAGATTGGGAGAGGAAACGAGAGAGCATTTGGGGCAGGCCAGTTAAAGTTACACACCGGGTGACCCGAGGTGACTTGCCGGGTGGCCCGAGGACAGCGCGGAGGCTCACCGGTAACCCCTTCGGATCACCCGGAGTTGTTGCCTGAGTAGATATGGAGTTGGGCACTAAGTTCGTGCAGTTTTTCAGGGGTACTGAAAGTAGTGCTTTCCACGAAGTACATCAATCACAACAGATAAGTCATGTAGCCCCTTTCCTCCGCTATCAATGCTGACAAAGTAGGAGCAGTTAGCTCGGTCCTATCTCCGTGAAAAGATATATTGTTTAAAACGATCCATTTTGTGACTCTCAACTGCAACTTCTGGATGGAACTCTAGAAAATTCCAAACAGGAGAAGTGCAAGAGGCCAGACTCGCAGATCGGAATGAAACCTATCTGGCTCGAATCCCTGCTTGACAATGTCCTACTTTCATTTCTTCCCTGGGTTCCGGAAAAAACATATCCCACCCCACTACTATATGTGTAGCAGCACATATTCGCAGCGACGTGGTGACGGAGGGGTGAAAGTGCTGGAATGCTAGGCAGAAGGTCGAGGGTTTGGATCCCGTTATGTGCATACCTTTTGCATTTTTGTTTTTTATTTCTTCTAGGTTGTTGAAATTAAATTTAGAAGATAAGAACATAAAACCTATCCTTACTGACGTATCAGTCACGAATAACTACACTATATTAGACGTTGTCTACTGAAACCTAGCCAACAGAAGGGCCACGACGCGTGAGGCTTCGAACATTATGATGCGAGTGGGAAAAAGTTAGAGTTATAATCGCGAGAAGTGATAATGCGATTAAAATTCCCAACATGTTCTAATGCAGGTGGCTGTGTGTTCGGCTGGGTTCTGATTCGTGATTGTCCTCTACAACTCAAAATCGTGTCAATAAGGATAGGTTTTTTGTTCTAATCCTTTAAAGTTAATTTCAACAACAACGAAGGAATAAAAAACAGAAATGCAAAATGGATGCACATGACGAGATTCGAACCATCGTCCCTCTGCCTGACAAATCAGCATCTTCCTCACTCGGTCATATCTGTCTTTTGGCATCCGGGGCAAAAATGAAATATATGCTGCAGGATCTTGTCAAACAACAATTCAAACCAGGTAGGTTTCATTCCGACCTACGAGTCTGGTCTCTTGCGCTTCCCTTGTAAGAAATTAAACAAAATAGGTGGTTGGAGACTGTTGCAGGCTTGTAGAGGTTGTACGAGTTACGGGGTGCGCCATAAGTTCTTGCACACAATATTTAGTGTGCCACAGCCGCTAGATTCAACTTAATGGCATGAACTCTAAGGCCGTGCTGAGCCAACTCAATAGCAACACAAAACACCTATCAGATCAGGGATACGTCTCCATTTGCTTTTGTAATAACTCAAAGTTCAGAGAATAGAGAGCACCTTGCGGCGCTCGAACCTTTACCTTAGCTTTATGCTACGAGTCCAAACTTATGTATGATATAGCACTTGATTCGCTGGGCGCGTGTGGCGCAGTGGTAAGAGGCTCGCTGCACACGCA
>JARK01001450.1:526773-558158 GCA_000688135.1 Ancylostoma ceylanicum | reverse complement strand
TCACGATCAGTGTGCGGGGGTGCATTGCGAACCACTCTTCTATTCGGAGAGTTCGGAAGAGTCATTACGGGCCGACATGTTTAGCTTGGCAATAAGAATCACAAAAATACCGCACATTTATCACGCCTTTAGATGCGTCTCCAAGCGTTACCCCACTTTCGGACGGCGGCACACCCTTATCTCTATTTGACGAAGAAAAGCACGGATTGAAGCATGGGTTCCTGGGGGAGAAATTGATGAGCAAACGTTGTTCAATAACTTATGCTTCCCTTCCTTCTATGTATGCAATATGACAGTTCGTATTACCGATAATCTTTTTCCGAAAAGCCACTGCTTAGCAAAGGAACAAAAAACTTCTTGCATGCCTGTCCTTTCCGTACATTTCACTATTGTGGAGATGTTCAGCTATATGACTGCGAAGTTGAAGAGAGTGCTAGGAGACATGCAGTTGGATGCAGTTGGGGGCATTCTTCACAAGAGAAGAGAAAGGGTCTCGGTGAGAACCTGTACTACACAAGCGATAAACGTATGAACAAAGCAGAAGCGGCAAAGGATGTATGTTTTTCCTGAAAAAAGTGTCACTGATATCGCATGGTAAGAATAACATCATTATTGAGCGTGCAATTTTAGTCATGTAAAGTATGGTTTGATGAGCTCGCAAAGCGCGGTGTGGGTCAGGAGGATAATGTGCTCACGGATGAGGTTTGGGACAAACCGGGTCAGATTGGACATTACACTCAAGTGAGCAGCTTTATTAGTTTTTTCTGTGCTTAAAGTAAGTCTATTGTCTTTAGATGGTTTGGCAAGACACCTACAGGCTCGGTTGCTATGTGCATTGGTGCCCATCTATGACTTACGTGGTCTGTCAGTACGGGCCACGGTACGTGATTTTTTCCTCGACTTTTTCAAACAACACCGTCAAGCAGTTATCTTGGACACCTTTAGAGGAAATTGGATCGGCGACCCCATCTATGAGATGGGAAACCCGTGCAAAACAGATGACGATTGCATGTGCAGCAACTGCAAGTGCAGCAGAAAGGAGGCGTTGTGTATCGTCCACTAATGATTCCCGTATAAAGCATTTCTCAGAATTAAAAGTTACAACAGCAGAATTACCACCTAAATTCGATCGCGATCGCTTTCAGTTCTGCTTTTCCTACTATTTCGAATCTGAACAAACAATGAACACTGCACGGCAAGAACTTATGACGAAAACTTCAGCGCAGCGCCATCGATCTGTTTTTTTTTACTGCCAGCATCTTCTACACATTTGCATAGCAGTATTATCTCACATGTTGACACGAGCACGACATTCATGCTGAACGAATGTCATATTCGAGACCAGCGTGCGAAATAATCCCTTGTGCAAGTTTGGGCCGGATTCTGATACAAAACACTAGATAGGTAATCGGGAACTGGCTTTGGTCGAAGGTGGCCTTGGACGGAAAATCTGCGCTGTCGTTAATGTATAACGCAAGTGATTTATACTAATTCCTGAAGTCAAACTTAGAACCCAGGAGTGCAAGGTGCCCTGCCCCACTTCCTTGCGTAGTTTATACAGTCCTTGTCGGAAAGTTCGACTGCTTCCGTGACCGCATAATCGTGGGAGGACCTGAACGAGGGATGCGGAGAGAGCATATACCAAGTGAGAGGGTCGAGTGGGTCCTGCAGCGATTCTGTGGAACCTCACGCCTCTTCCGTCATTCATTATTTATTATTCAAATAAATATTTTATCAGTTTTATTTTTCGTCTGGGTCCCCAAAACGGCGCAGCGAACACCCCACTTTTTTCCCACGCCCGTCCCCTCCTGCACACTTTCTGTGTCCCCCATATGTAACAGTGTCGGACGCAGGGGGTGCACCCCCCACCGCCGGGAATGGCCCGCCGAATCTCCAAAATTTCTTCACGAAATAAATAAAAATTTTGTTCTAGTTTAATTTTTATTTTTATTTCACCTGTCAGGTCCACCCAAGTTCCGATTTTCAAGGCAATCCATGAAGTTTGAACTCTAATGGGGTCGGTTGAAATTCCTTGCGAGACTGAAATCCTGGCTTTTTCTCCCATATTTTTTGGGCAGAACAAGAGTTTGAGCTGATTCTGCAAACAACTCTAGTATAAGGTCAGTCTCTACTTAACTCAAATTTTAACACCTTCCATGAAGTACGTGGGCAGTTTGAAGAGTTTCCGGTGAGTGTTCCGGTCTGTTTTCGTTTTTCCATTCTTGACCTAGAATGAATTCATTTTGAGTACTCACAATACTAACCTCAAATATGAATCACAATTTTAGATTGAAATAAATCTCATCTTTTCAAGATTATTGGCTGACTTTCATGTTGGATTGCGTTTTTGTCAGGGGTTGGGCAAATGCGGCACAGTGTTTTAAAGATGTTTTTTCACACTCAGTTCGTCAGGTAAAATAGAAATCAATCATTAATTAAAGATACCCTGAACTCCGTAGTTCAGCATTCACTTGGACCCATCTTTCAAAACCTTGTCAACGATTTTATTAAGATTCTCCAAAAAGGTGACCTTTTTCGGTGTTTCGTGCATGGGTTGTTGTTTGCTCGCGTTATCCTACGGCTGGTTCTTAGAACTCGAATACTCCGAGTGGAAAAGGAAAGTAAAGATCCTTCAAAATCATCACCTGAGTCCTATTTGGTCTACTATTGATTATCTCATTCAACTGAAAGAATTAATAATCCAAATTTAACATGTGTCCGCGCCTGAGCGCAGCTAAAGTTGCACAAGTTGATCTACTTGTCAAATGCAGAGCCTTGATCGTATCAAGTCGAAATTTATGGTCAATTCATGTGAAGAACTGGCCAACATAACTGCATGAAAGTTTTTGGAAAAGAACAACTCCTTGGTGGTCATTCCGGAAACTTTTCAGACCGCCCTCGTATGTTCTTCACAGGGGTCCTTTAAATCTTGCATACTTGCAGAACGCTGGCTTTTTGCGCATATACGTTTCGAGCTTGTAAAAGTTCCGGCTCATATTTGTAGTACTTCTACTACCTCCTTAATTCTGGATTCACTCAAGATTCCAACCCAATACGTTCCGTTTGGACTGTGCATGAATTCTTCGAATCTCTCGAATCCTTACAAGGGAAGTGCACGGAGCTAACCTTGAGGATTGTAACGAAACATCCTTTTTGGAAGCAGTGTCCATGTATTTCATTTTTGCGCAACTGTCTCCGTGCGATCAGGACAGCGCTTCAAAGTTTACTCCGCTGCATTGCTCTAAAAATCCATATAGGGCTGGGATTCATAAATCTTTGACCAAACCTCCCTTGTTTACCATGGTTAGCTGTCCTATACACTGTGGAGTGTTTGGGCACATAGGACGCAAAATTCGATGTGGTGACTTGGTTTTACACCCACGGTCATGTGTTCTTGAATTGTGGCTGCAAGCACAGAAGTGGTGAAGTGACCGAATGGGTGACCGAATCAGACCATTAGGCAGAAAGACGAGGGTCTGTATTCCGCCGGCTCAACTCGTTTTGCATTTTTGAATTTGAGGCCGGGTCCCAAACCCTCAGCACTTCTGCTATGCTTGCAGCTGGGACTCAAGAACACATAACCCGGCGAAACCAGGCTACCTTACCAAATTTTGCGTCCTGCATCACCAAACACTCCATGGCCTATAGGGCAGCTAGCTACGATGAAAATAGTTGGTTTGGTTTGAGTTTTATGAAACCCAGTTGGTCTCCACCGTAGAGTAGTGCAATAGGGTAATCTTTCACGCGTTGTATTGAGCACATCAGGACCTTTGGGCAAAAATGGTACACATATGTTGACGTCATCTTAAACAGTGCTTCCGAAAATGGGTGTTTTGTCTCGACCCCAGGGTTAACCTCGTGCACCTTTCTTGTTAGTCCAAGCCTGTAGTGTATCTGCTCCACTCGAATTCCGCCGGCCTAGATCGGTTGACTTCGGTCTCGTCAAGAGCGATGTTCAAAGTGAGAGCATTCCAAAGAACGTGCACTTCTTCCCTCCTCAGAACCAATAGATCAGCTAGACGGGAAAAACTCACAAGTAAGGAAAATAAAAATCCCTAATGGGCGGAAGAACAGGAGGAAGGAGTTCCGAAAAATTGTCAGAAGGCGGGCAGAAGCCAAACGCGACAAGTTGTACGACTGGACCTGTTACTATTGGGTTGGGCAATAAGTTTGTACGGTTTTTTCACCTCAATTTTTTACTAGGGACGAAACTTTGTTTGATAGCGTTTCAGTAACCATTCTGTAGCCCCTGATTTACTCTTTTTAATCGTTAAAGCCGAATTCCATAATTCTCGCTGCACCTCATTTTCTACCGCCTGGAGTGTGAAGCACCATTTCGACTAGGACGACAACCCCCGATCACTCCTACTGTTTGACTTCTATCATGGATCGAATGCAAGTCAAAAGGCAACAGCTATCGAAGACATGTATAGGAAAGCCAGTAACGTTGAAAAGAAGACGCAGAAATGGATGACCGTCCCAGAGAGGTTAATTTTAACCTAGAGGATGTCCCCCTTCTAAAGTGGGGTTTGAAAAGCAGTGAGACATTTACGTGTCAGGTTTTGCTCTAAATGTAAAAAAGAACCACTAAGAATGTTAAATTCTAGCGAAAACAAAGTTCAACTGATTCAGTTCGCGAAGAAACTTCGAGAAGCTCAGTACGAGGTGACCCCTCACATTGAGAGGGCGCGCCGCCGCAAATTCCACTAAAACGTTATCCTACATTCTAAAATAGAAGATAAACTCACTCATACAACCTTTACAAGCCTATAGCAGTCCCTATCTACTTATTTTGATTATTTTCTTGGACAATTTCTAGAGTTCCACTGAGAAGTTGCAGTTGAGAGTCACAAATTGGGTTGTCCCAAACAATGTGGCTTTTCATGGAAAGGAAACCGAGGAGCTGCTCCCTCTCTGATAACATTAGTAGTGGAGCAAGGGGGCTACATAAATCACTTGCTGTGATTTATGTTGTTCGTGAAAAGCAGTAATTTCAGAGCTCCTGAAAAACCGCACGAACGTATTGCCCAACCCAACAATTCAGCTGATTCTAGCCGGTCCTATGGTAGTAGAGATCAGTCGACACTTTCTGTTTTTTCGAGTCTTCTCGATATTACAGAGCCGATACAACATTTAATTGCGAAACTTCTGTAGGTGGTGCCTTCAAAACACTTTGAAGCATATGTTTTGCTTGGAGAATTAGCGTGTGTGAAGAAGTTTTGCAAATCATATTTGGATCTTCATACTTATATTTGAAAATACGCAAAGTCTCAATGACGTGTCCGAGTGATGGGCGCTCGTTTATGTGAGGATAACATAAATAGATTCACTAACATTTGAGCATGGAAAATTTACATTGTGCAAGAACTGTTATTTATTGAAACTTTCCATATCTGTCAAACAATAGAATTTTTTGGAACACCGCAAGGTCCCGTAATGTATAATCAGCTTTGAATATTTTTTCTTTCAAATACTAACCAATCACATGCTGTTTTCAACTATGTCAGCACTTTTTCTCCACAACCTCACTTCAGTTTTTAGAGCAGTACCAATCTGTCCAAATGCAGCGTCTGTCCTCGAGTCTGAAGTGGCTTGTCCAAATTATGGCTATGTAAGCCGAGAGGTCAAACGAAAATGCTATAAATTGCCAGTCGGTGTACAGTATATTCAGACTATTACACCCAGCTCCAATGACATATAACATTGCTTTCTTCGTGAGTTTCATTTACCCGGGTTCTTGATACTTGAGATATTTCTGAAACTTACATGCGACATTTAGGTGCTCTTAGCTGCTAGCAGCTCGGGTGAGTGGTCCTCAGATTTGTATAATCGTTGATACACTGTAGTCGGCCTGGATGCACGAGCTGTCCAGTTAAGGAAAGGCCTATGGAAGAGGAGCAATGCGATGTTTGAATCCCTTTAATTTGTTTTCGAATGTTCGCTTTCAACTGTGTAGGCGCCTTCGCAAGTCTAGCTCACTTGTCCTAAGGCGCCGCGCAGAGCAGCCGACGTCAGCCGGCAAGCAGTGCGTTTCACCCTGCTCACGATCAGTGTACTGAAAATTGGAACAAGTTGAAAGTGTACTTACCAGTCAGGAACATGAAAACTTATAACTATTATACTTTGCGCTCGCGGGGATAGAAAAAAGTGAGCGCCGTTATACAGTGAATATGCCCCAAGCTTTTGCAGTTCAAAGGAAGTAAGAAGACGAATTCAGCAAATATCGGATAAAAAGCAATACACATATTGTATAACTTGCTTCTGCCTCACCAGATTGTTAATGTGGATCCTTATTGACCCATCGTTTCAACGTAACAGCCGTCGTCTGAGCTCTGAGGCCCCAGTTGTTGAATCTGTGCTCTAGAAGGTCAAACGACTCAACGTACCCTATCAGTTCTTGACTTTACCTCGAGCAGGATACGATAGGAGCACCCAGAATCAAGGTCTGACTCACCAGTGGATCCACTTTCTGCAGGAAAAGTCCGCACCACTAACTCGTGATCGCTACAGGGCATTCGCCCTGGAGTAGAAGTTGCGTCGCATATACGCGTGCGAGCTGATCCATTCCAACCATT
This sequence comes from Ancylostoma ceylanicum, assembly GCA_000688135.1. Lineage (NCBI taxonomy): Eukaryota > Metazoa > Nematoda > Chromadorea > Rhabditida > Ancylostomatidae > Ancylostoma > Ancylostoma ceylanicum. The sequence continues at coordinate 551,583 of JARK01001450.1, read as the reverse complement.
CGAATCCTTAGTTGAAAGACTACGTGCGAGAGGTCTTTGGCAGAATTGGAATGGATCTGCTCGCGCGCGTATATGCGACGTACCTTCTACTCAAGGGCGAATGTACAGCGACCGAGTGGTTCTTGCTCGACGTCCGGATCTTATTTGGTGTGTGGGTCAGACCTCGATTCTGGGTGCCCTTGTCGTATCTTGCCTGAGATGAAGTCGAGAGCTGATAGGGAATGATGAGGCGTTTGTTCGTCTAGAGTACAGATCCAACAACTGGGGCCACTTTAAGACCTCTGACGACGACGGTTACGTTGAAACGTTAGGTCGATCCACTGTAACAACCTGGGGCGGAAGAAGCAAGTTGTACAATTGAACAACATTTAAAATGCCCGGATTCGAAGACGAGCGAACATGGAAGCATTAACGTATATTTTAGTGGTCACAATAAAACAGTTCCTGAAGTGCGGGAACGGCGCCGAGCGCAACTGCTGCGATAGGAACGAAACTTGCGCCTATTGGGCAAGTATCGGTGAATGCACGAACAATGCCGACTGGATGCTGCCTAACTGTCAACTATCCTGCCGAAGTTGCGGATCCAACTCGGGTGGGTGAATTCGAGCAGAATCCGTTTGTTTTTTGTGTAATTGTTCTGAAAATTCATTTTCGAAAGAAATACACGTGAAATAAGCGAAACCTACTAAAATTTGGCAATTTTCGTCTATTCCAGTAGATTCCACCGGAATTAACACGTAACATAGGCGGAATCTGCCCGAATCTGTACTTCGTGTAATTTTGAGCAGTTTTCGCGTATTCTTCGTTCATTTCCTAGTAGATCGTTTTTGAATAATTATTGCCACTGCTCTTTCACCTTGCAAGGTAGATTATGTTTGAAAGTCCACAAATTTCACTTACCTTAAATACTGTGAAGGTTGGCAGGTTTCTCTAAAAATGGAATTATTCCATGTTGAATCGAGGAAAGTTCACCACCTTAATGTACGGAGGTGTACCGAGGAAAGCCTTCGGTGCAGGGCTGAGGATGGGGTAGCACCGAGGTGCGCGGAACACCCAGCCGCATACACCCACACATGTCCCCCTAAATGCGCTGGATGTTTGGGTGTACTGGATTCATATGTTTACCACGCAAAACCAAGCTCACCACTCGTTCGTAGGCGTCTCTGATCCAAAGTTGCGCACAGGCTAGAAACGAACATGATCTGATGCTGCTGAGTAGCTAAGCCTATCGCCGTTCCACAGTAAAAGTGTCTCAAGCTTATACAGCTCAAAAGAAGTAAGGAGGGGAATTCAGCAAATTTCGACCATGAAGTACTATATATTCCAGGATACCTGAAGTGCGGGAAAGGAGCCGAGCGCAACTGCTGCGATAGGAACGAAACATGCGCCTACTGGGCAAGTATCGGTGAATGCACGAACAATGCCGAGTGGATGCTGCCTAACTGTCAACTGTCCTGCCGAAGTTGCGGATCCAACTCGGGTGGGTAAACTCGAGCAGATTCCGCTTGTTTTTTGTGTAGTTGTCCTGAAAATTCATTTCCGAAAGAAATACACGTGAAATAAGCGAAATCTTCCAAAATTTGGCAATTTTTGTCTATTCCAGTAGATTCTACTGAATATACTCGTAACATAGGCGGAATCTGCCAGAATCTGTACTTTTCGTAATTTTGAGCAGTTTTCGCGTACTCTTCGTTCATTTTCTAGTAGTTTGTTTTTGAATAATTATTGCCACTGCTCTTTCACTTCAAAAAGGCGGATTATGTCTGAAAAAAAATCCATAGAATTTCGCTCACCACAAATACGAGAAAGGTTGGCAGGTTTCTCCAAAAATGGAATCGCTCCATGTTGAACTGAGGAAAGTTCTCCACCTTGACGTACGGAGCACGTCAACTAGATGTATTGAGAAAGATCTTCGGCGCAGGGCTGAGGACTGGAGCAGCACCGAGCTGTGCGGAACACCCACGTTCGCCCTTCCACGAGCAAAATTCTTGTTGCAAACCCACGGTGGCGGCACTGCCCGGGCTGTCCAAGAGGATAGCATATTGACATGAAGCGACGTTTGCGTACTCTCCAGCAGATTTTGCCTATTTTTCAGGCGAAATCCGCATAAGCTCCTGTGAATTTCGCTTATTTCCCGGGCGAAATCAGCAGATTTCTCTTACTTTCTCGAAATTCACGTGTACTTTTTGAGAAATACTTTAGTGAAAAATGAGCGAAATCTGTCCAAAGGCACACGTAATCTGCTCAAATTTTTCTACCTGAAAACTCCAATAAGCATCGACACAGATACTTGAGTTCCGGTAATACAGTGGGGAATGAGAAGAGTCAAAAACCTCCAATGCCGACATTTGGGGAACAGTACTATCAAGCGCAAACATTATTTTATTCGCGAGAATGCTTACAGGATACTGGGAATGATAAGCAGTTGAGCGATCATCATTAGTGAAGGAGTTATGGTACCCGCCAGTCGCACCCATTCCCACCCTTTGTGGTAGTGTAGTCCGTCATATTCTCTAGCATTATCTGTTTGTAGTTAGCACAGCGTGTGTTGGATACGAGTCCTGAATCCTTAGTTGAGTTAGAAGTGGGTAAAAGTGAAGGAATAAGTGAAACATTCTTGCCTTATTCCCATCGAATTCTAAAATCTATCCACACCCTTCTCCTGAATAAACATGACTTGTACGTCGGAGTCCTTCTTGGCGAAAATTCTGAAAATGGGATTCCAGCCGTATATATTAGGTTGGTGCAAAAGAAATGGCGCGATTCCGGGCTGACTACGTTTTTGTTGCACAACTCTAATAGGCGGCAACCTCGGCAGACGAGATAATACCTTTGATTAGCGGGGACCATTGCCTATTGTATGGGCAGGTCCCCGATGTCCTGCGCAGGGAACTCGGAAAACTGAGAACAGAAGAACAAGAAAAACTTCGTCTTAAGATCATCATGTTTGGCAGTTTCTTCCTTGCAAGATGAAGGATTCCGAAGCAGGGAAAATTGACAGAAATTCTACAATATTCCTGTAGAATATAACAACTAGTCAGTTGTTTCTCGAGGAAGTTATCAAAATTGAAACCAGCTCTCGGAAGCAAATTTTGATAAAAAGTTGGGTTGCCGGAAATGCGGTTTTGAGCATTTTTAGCGTTTTTCTAGCAGACCCTCCACGACTTTCTGAATTAGTTAACAGCGGCAGATTTTGCGGAAGGTGTTGTTCCCAAAAAGCAGCTTGGAGAGAATCACCCATCAAGAATCCTAGAGATACCAAAGAAAAACATTCAAAAGTGCTCGTCTCTGTTTCACCAACACCAATCCCGTTACACCAGGGCTGCCATGTGGAATAGGTACTGACGTCCTGACCTATCACAAACAAGGTATCTTGGACCTTGCCGCTTGTGGTATTACAGGTAAAGTGGATAAAGTGGTCGGCGTTGATCAATCCCGTCGCCACGCACTCGACTTCATCTGAACATCGTAGAGGCGTTGAATGAGTATGTGCCCTATACAGTGACTTGCGGGGGGCATCCGATGAACCAAGTCAGTGGTTGATCCTCCCAGACTCCTCTGGTACCAATTTACCGACCCCGGAGGGATGGGCGGCTTGGTTGGCCGCGGGCGCGGGATCGAACCATCGACCGTGTGCGTATGCAGCGAAGCCTCTTACCACTGCGCCACACTCGCCCCGGTATTACAGAAAAATCCTAAAAATTCAAAAATCAGGTGACGAGATTTTTGGAAGCTTTTGGTTATTTCGTGATTCCTAGTCCAAGCCGACAACGCTTGTACGTATAGATCGAAAGAGCTTGCTTCGCTCTACAAGAATATGACTATATCCAGATGTCGCAATATGTCCAAACGAATTTATATGGTTTTGAAAAAATGCGCCATTTCTTTTGAACCAACCTGATACTTATGCAAATCTCACTAGATGTACTGAATGTCTGGGTGTACTGGATTCATATGTTTACCATGCAAAAGCAAGTTCACCACTCTTTCGTAGGAGTCTTTGATTTGAAGTTGCGCACAGGCTAGAAAGAAACATGATTTAATGCTAAGCCTATCGCCATTCCACAGTGAAAATGTCTCGAGCTTTTACAGCTCAAAAGAAGTAAGAAGGTTAATTCACCAAATTTCGGCCGAAAAGCAATAGATATTTCAGAGGTCACAACACGAGAGTACCTGAAGTGCGAGGGCAACTGCTGTGATAGGAACGAGACATGCGCCTATTGGGCAAGTATCGGTGAATGCAGGAACAATGCCGACTGGATGCTGCCTAACTGTCAGCTATCGTGCCAAAGTTGCAATACCAACTCCAACAAGCCGTCCAAGCCATCGTCGACATCAAGTGAGTTCGGATAACTTCTAGAAAGTTGAGAAGAATTATAAATCATCTAGCATGGACTCACGCAGTTTGCGTTGGCGTAGGAGCACGAAATTTTTGGCGCGAACGGTCGCAGCGACCGCGTCGCTGTGAGGCGTGCCATATCCCTTAGGCTTTAGACATTAGTTTTTTTTAGGAATGCAAAGAGGATACTAGGATAGATAAACAGGTGGGTGTTCATCATTAGTGAACAAGTTGTGTTGGACGCTACTCTTAACTATTCCCATTCTTTGTGATTAATGTAGTCGCTCGTATCCACTGACGCTCCCTTAATTAGTGTAGCGGCTACCACAGTCAATGCTCCAAAAGTGAACACCCATTCGCTTATCTTTTCTTTATCCAATTTGTGTCACTGCAAATAACACGACGGCATCAATTTTGATTGTGACGACTCACCATTTTCTGAATCTTGATCTAGCTGATTTGGGTTCTGAATGTTCAGTTCGATTGGAGTTAGATGAATTTTTAGAAAAAAGGGAAGTGTCCTTGTTTCATTCTTTGAAACCTAAAGTGTATACTATTCTACATTACTTTCTACATTACGGTAGCAAAAAAGCGAAATGCTTTTGCCCAGGCAATTCTACCGGGTCTCCCGCGTTCGAATTCAGGTCTAGCGGGCGGTAAGAAGAAATGAAGAGGAAAGCTCGAATCCTTCGGGCATTAGATCCCAATGTAAACATGTGTGGGATTTGCAAAAAGTCTACTTCTCCCATTTCTAAACATTTTCGATTAAATTTTGTAATTTCTGCGTTCCGCCGAATCACTGCGAGGTGTTTACGGAGAGCTGTTTCGGAAAGTTGAACAGAAAATCGACGTTGTATCTCTTTGATTCCTCTGTACAGGATGGACCAAAAAACCCGGAAACAAAAGGGAAGCACAGAGGAGTATTTGCTAACACCTCTGTGCTTCTACGGCTGACAAAATATTATGAATGTGAATAAAGGAAACCGGAAACAAGTGTGTTTGCCTTGATTGAACGATTACATAATCCCACTGGGTAGGAGAACTGGACTCAGGGAAAAATTTGGTTTATAGTTTGAAAACTGGAATGTTCGGGAAATTTTCTTCCAAATACATCTTCTGCGCATGATTCTCTACATAATTGATTCAACCGTTGTTCTACATTTTTATCTCCGGTGTGCAAACATACCATATCATAAAATTTTCCACGAGCTGTGACGCCCGAAGAGTGCAAAACCTTTTTTCGGATTCGCGACAATTAGCAAGCAGACACAGTCACGCAAATACTAGGTAAACTTTGTGTAATCAACGAATTGCATGCGGTTAACTGAAATTGCAACACCTGCACTTACTTCACTCGCGAGTTTTTTTTTTTTGAATTCTCGAGGTTCTAGTAGCGGCGCGGCTGTGCAGCACCCCCATTGTCTTCGGATTCCTTTATACATATTCATGATAGAAATCACAAGGCATACAGGGAACGTTTGATTTTATTGGATCTATTTTATACGTCAAGCAAGTGGAAATATAATTTCAGTGTGTGGCACCGGCAGAGACAGCAAATGCTGTGACAGGGAAAAATCCTGTGCGGACTGGGCAAGCTGGGGCGAGTGCGAGAACAGACCTAGTTTTATGCTGCGTAAGTGTAAGCTGTCGTGCAACGCCTGCAGGCCCACTCTCCCTAAAGCAAGTGGATTAGGTGAGTTTTAGTTAGCCGTAAAATTCGCATCAACTGAGGCCAAAAGCGGACTGAGTGTAGTTGAAGTTGGAGTGGCTTTTAATCGAATTGGAGTTAACATACGCGTACATTTGATACTGAGGCTCCAATAAGAAATAGTGATCAGACTGAACACGATCTGAGATTTTGTCGTTCCCTGCACTCTATGTTGGAACTATTCGAGCTCATCGAAACAACATGTCGTTTAGACGAGCGTCGAACTAAAAAAATATATTTGCAATCAACTTCGAATCCTAGTTTTTTGATCCATACTTGATTCCTTGTTAAGAGAGATGCCGAGACAATGGAATGACGAGAGAAGTGCGCCAAAAGTTACTCGACATGCACAACAAATACAGGTAGCATCTATCCAGCAGTGAAAGACCAATCAGCTGAACTTAGTGCAAAACTATTCGAATTGCAGAATGATGGTTGCTAAAGGACAAGCAAAAGATAAAGCCGGTGGAAACGCGCCAATGGCCGCTAGAATGTTGAAAATGGTAAGCATTTCATCAGTGAGAAACGCCCAATATAAAGCTAGTGTTCCACTCCATAAATTATTCTCGAGACTTGTACGGAATTGAGCACCCGAGAACAATGGCATAGGTGAAATGTCTAGAGACCGCTGGGAACAGTGTATTCTGAAGGCATGCTTGGTCGGGAATTGCGGGGTTCTCTGCCGCCTGTGAGGAGTGATCGGTGTCTCATAAGAAATGAAGTGTAGTTACTGTATTGTTTTTGATATGGTAGCACGCGGTCACCACCAGCAATGGTCAAATCCATGCAAAACCGGTGTATACCTATGAGAATTCCGTACATAGCCATGCAAAATCCATGCGTCTCCAAAATCCTATGCAAATTCGATGCAGAACCCATGAAAAACCCACGACTTTCTCAGTCCTATGCATGGGTTGTGCATGGGTATGTGTGGGTTTTTACGTGGGTAGGCCCAGGTTTAATATGGATCTGACCATCGCTGGTATGGATCCATTGATTTAAAAAAAAAACATGTTTTGCACGAGTTCGCATGCCTTGATCGTGAGATTAGCATCTCTCATTCTCATGCAAAACACGGTTACCTAGGTTTCCTGAGAAAATAGCTACAACGGAGCATTCAAAGTCGTTGTGTAGCACTTCGATCTAGCTATCAGATCGCATTCTTTTTCCAACTCCTACCGTGTTTCCCAGCGGAAAAGGTTCTCTAAAGCAAATTCGATAAAGGAGGAGGGTGAAGTGCTCTCTTTCCTCCCTTGACTCTTACAATGCGTTCGCATGGCCATGAGTGCTATCCTATTAGTGAAAATAGCCTTTTCTTGGCTTTTATTTATGTAAACATTGAGGCAATAGTAGCAGATTCTCCAAATTTTGCCAATTTCGCCAGCGGAAACAACCTGCAACTTTGAAATTTTGTGCTTCGAGGCTTAGGGACCTCCTACTGAGGGAAGGGCTTTTGCAAAAAATGCTCCTAATCAGAAGTGTACTTTTTTAAATTAGACATTTTGTAATTTTCAAAAGGCCACAGCATGCTCGTTTCATCTTTCCATAAGAGATATTTGTATAGACGAGATAGGGAATGTTAGCAGCAGAAAATAACAAGCCTTTTGCGTACCCTCCGTTTGAATATATGTCACTTTTATGGGTTCGTTCAGGAATACGACTGTGACATTGAAGAGAATGCCATGAGACATGCAGTCGGATGCGCATGGGGTCATTCTGCACAACATGAAAGGGAGAATCTCGGTGAGAATCTGTACTACTCAACCAATCCCCGGATGAACCACGTGAAAGCGGCTGAAGATGTACGTTCATCTTTAAGGAATTATCGCTGATACTGAGCGCCGAGAAAAACATCGCCATTGATCGAGCAAGTTTAGGCTTGTAAGTTATGGTTCGATGAGCTCGCAACGCGCGGTGTGGGTCAGGAGGATAATATACTCACGGATGAGGTTTGGAACAAACCCGGTCAAATTGGACATTACACTCAAGTGAGAAGCTTTGTTAGGTTTTTCTGTGCTTAAAGTAAGTATATTGTCTTTAGATGGTTTGGCAAGACAGCTACAAGCTGGGATGCTATGTGAACTCGTGCCCCTCTATGACTTACGTGGTCTGTCAGTATGGGCCACAGTACGTGATTTTGTTTGAATTTTTCGACTTTTTCAAACAAAACCGCACAAGAATTATCTTTAACAACTTTAGGGGAAATTGGATCGACGACCCCATCTATGAGACTGGAAGCCCGTGCACAACAGATGACGATTGCATGTGCAGCAACTGCAAGTGCAGCAGAAGTGAAGGATTGTGTATTGTCCAATAGTGCCTCTCGCATAAAGTTTTTCAGTGTAGCTAGAAGTAGTTACAGCAGAGATACCACATGAATTCCGCATTGACTGAGATCACTTCTTGAATTCTATAGAAAGCTCTGCCGCAGAGCGAGCTGTATAATATGTGTTAAGGTGTTAAGTTGGAAATGCGCGCTGAAGTTACAATGTTTTTATGAATGTGTTGCCAAACCTTTTTCGCCAGACTTTTAATACCTCTTGAAAGAGCAAATCAGGTAGTATTTTTTCATATGCGGGTTGTCGAGTACTCCTTCATTCTTTGTTTTCTAAAGGAATTTATAGGAAGACCGACCAAAATTTTAGAATTTCTGTTCCCTAATTTCATGTTGTTAAAGGGCGTGAAACTGCAGCGGAGCACCACTACAGATCATATATAGAATTAAGAGAATTTTTGGTGTATTAATTGGCTAAATCCATGCAACAATAAATTACTCGAAAATGGCCTCGAACTTGGGTAACTGAACCGAAATTCCGACTGAAAATCGTTTCCTCGACTGCCCTGTTCTTCACATTTAGAATTAGGAATCGCACTTGGGATCGCCTAAGAGCCCAGACTTTGCGCTATCAGGCGACCACCTGCTTGCTTCGTTTAAGCTTTAAATAAATGAGAAAAATTCCAAAACTGCGACGAAACCAAATTTTGGGTAAGCCACTATTTTAGGTCACTGCGCTGCGATAACCCAAAGGAGGGCCCGCACTCTTTTTGTGGAAGATGTCGAAGATTCAGCAATACTAATTCTGTATTGAACTTGGACTGGGGTGTTGTAGCTTTGTTTTTAAAAAATCATCATTTGTCCGATGCAAAAACGCGCATTTCCAACTTAACACCCTAATAGATACTTGTATCTCGTTTAAATTGCTTATAGGGCAGTCTATATTAGAAGTGCCTCTTGCGCAACTAACTGGGTGCGTATCATCGTGAGGGAAAAGGGGGCGTGGACCTGTTTTGTGATTGATTCGTTCAAATCCCACCCATTACGGTTGATTCGTTTTCTTCGCGCGCGATTCCCCTATGCATGATTTATCAAATTTGAATGCGACCGGGACGAGTTGATCGTAAAGGGCGAGAAGAGTCTGCCTCGTTTTCCCTCACGATGATACACACCCCATCTAACGCGCAAGATCGCACCAGAAATTTTAAAAGAAAATCAAACTTCTCCAAGCAGCGTTATGTGATGTGCGAACAGCGAAGATCACTTTTCACTGTGTTCCCCGTTTTTGTTAAGTTTACAATAGGTTGAATTCGCTATCAGAGAAAAACATCTAAAATTTGTACGGCGGGTTCTTCGACGCGTTGAACAAGATCAACGATGATAACAACACTTCTTGGAAAAAAATTGATCTTTTCGTACAATTTCATTGGATTACTAAGTTACCGCTGTAGCATCGGCGCTGTGGTGCAAAACGCATACAACACTCGTATTCAGCTAATGGAGTCACCCTTCCTTGCAATCCTTCGGAGAATCCCAGTTCATCTTTAGTTCTTTAGAAGATGAAGTTGAGATACAAAATTAGAATGATCAACGCATCAAATAACTCCTCCTAGAAGGAGTTTCAGCGGTTTTCTGGGAGGAAGGGGACACACTCCTTTTAGGAAGACTATTTTTTTTTCAAAAAAAAAATAAATTTCAGAAATTTAAAAAAAATATCGAACTCCACCCAACAGGGTTATGTGATGTGCGAATTACAAGGTCCACTTTTCACTGTGTTCTCGGTTTTTGTTAAGTTTACGATAGGTGGAAATTCGTCCTCAAAAAAAAAGCATCCAAAATTTGTACGGCGAGTTATTTGATGCGTTAAACAATATTAACGATGATAGCAAAATTTCTTGGGAAAATTGTTCTTTTTGTACAATTTTTTTATAGGATTACCAAGTTAGCGCTACAGTATCGGCGCTGTGGTACAAAACGCATACAACACTCGTGTTCAGCTCATGGAGTTTCCACCTTGCGATTTCCGAAGAATCCCACCTTATACAGTAAACTCGTAACGGGCGTAGACAAGGGGCAGGACCGCGGCCTTCTTGGGCAGAGACCCGGGGGGCTCTGCATGCTGGCTCTGGTTGTCTGCTTCTCCCAGCTGCAGAGAACTCGAATGTCTACGACAGTTTGGAGTTCACTGTATCTAGCTCTTCAGAAGATGAAGTTGAGGAACAAAATTAGAATGATCAGCGCATCCTAGGAGGAGTCTCAGCGGTTTTCCGGAAGGAGGGGGAAACACTCCTTCTAGAGGTACTATATAACGCGCAAAGTTAGTTTCAAATTTTGCGAGACTTGATGTGGTTCTTCTTATTAAAGGCAGCCCCATCTAATATTCCTATATAGTCCTACCAACTGTCTCATTGCAACTTCTGACAATCACTACTAGAGTATCACAAATGTTCAACGAACCCAAGCATGAATGATGATGTTACCTAAGCTACCTGCGAATAGTTACCTTCGAATAAATTCGAATACCAATCACGAAATTTCACGAGAATCTGCTCACTATGCCGACGCGCCAGCTTACGCGGGCACGATCACTTGTTCAATATTACAGACGACGCCTCGATTTCGCGGCTACCTCGCGTGTTTCACACACTTCACCATTGGATACGAGCACTACGTCTATCGAAGCCCCAAAATTTCACGAGGTCTCTAATCGAGGGTATTGACGAGTGCTTCCTCTAAATGATGTCATCAATTTCAAGTTTGATAGCAATTATCACATATTTGGCGAGAATTGAAATATGCTGTCAATAGAACACTAGAAGCGAGTAATTCCCAATAGCAGACAAGAAGGAAATTCAACTGCGATTGTGTGAGAAGAAATGGATTTTGAGACAAATCATATTGCCAAACTCAACAAAGGCGTTATGTTACAAGTAAATCTTCTGAAACAAATGTTCCTCATATTTTCGATATCTTTATTGTAATTCTGTCCTTGCGATGTGATGAACCTGTTCATTGAAATTTTTATTCATATAAAAGAACACAAGAGCACATTGATATAAGATAGATGTCGAATTGGTATAACATCAAGCTTAAGCAAATACAGGGTAAAGTTAACACATAAGTAGAATATGAGAGTCAAACAGGTACAGGAACACGTCCATTGTTATCAATATAACCGCCAGGTCGGTAACCACCACTTCCGATAATCCCTTCATTAGGAAGCCCTCCTGGGCCGTATCCACCAGAGCCTGGAAGACCACCGAGTCCTCCTGGACCACTGAGTCCTCCGAGGCCACCGAGTCCTCCTGGACCACCGAGGAGACTTCCACGACCGCCGAGCAGTCCTCCATTACCACCGAGGAGTCCTCCAGGACCACCGAGAAGACCTCCAGGACCACCGAGAAGACCTCCACGACCACCGAGGAGTCCTCCAGAACTGCCGAGGAGTCCTCCAGAACTGCCGAGGAGTCCTCCATTACCACCGAGGAGTCCTCCAGAACTGCCGAGGAGTCCTCCAGAACTGCCGAGTCCACCAAGGCCACCGAGACCTCCTAGGCCACCGAGCGGTCCCATACCGCCTAGTCCTCCTGGACCACTGAGGCCTCCGAGGGCACCTGGTCCTCCTAGGCCGCCGTATCCTCCTGGTCCACCGATTTCTCCGAGACCTAAAAAGAATCAGTAGAAAACGCCTCAAAACACTATGGTATTTGAACAAGCTAGTTGTCCTTAAAAAGAGTGATGCACTCAACTTAAAGGTAGTAAAAACCGGATATTCTTATTAATTCAATTGAGAATTTGGGAACCGATTCAAAAAATCCGCATTACAGTCCTTTTATCTTTTGCATAAGCTTCTTCACTTCCTTCTCGTTCGAATATTCGAACTGTTCAACAATAGATATTATTGGAATGATAAAATACGAATGTGCGCGTTTTGGTGTCAATGAGCGTGATGCTGAACATTTATTTCCAAGCGTTCAGGGCTATCGAAAACGGCAAATTTACTGTTTATGGATAGTTGACTACTCAACGTTCTTTCGTTTTCGGGAAAGCCTATACGACTACTGAAAATTCTGAGATTTTCGTTTTCCTGTTTTACAGAGGTCGAGGAGGTCAAAAGGCAACGGAGCGCTATCGCAGATCACAGAAGGAATATAGAGGATATTTGCCAGATCCGTGCCAGATTCGAATTCTCGAAAACGGCTCCTAACTGGGGTAGCTAGACCAAAAATGGGTGTGCCAGTCGATTTAAACCCCCTCCCCTCGTTTATATATAGATTCGAAAGTCGAGTGCCATAGCATGTCTCTGACAGTCACCTACCAGAGGCACATTACCCACGCACATTACCCAGTTAAAAATGAACGTTTGGAAAGGAGATTTGCGTTCTTTTTGATCCAGGGCTATAACTCACGACAACAATGTGATTCCCATACCAAACTAATGATATAGAACCACAGAAGGATGGGCTACCAAATTTTAGTCAACTCCGATTTTCAGTTTTAAACTCTGAATTTCACCAATTTTGGATTCTGCTACGATCTTGCCGCGATTCTCGTGCGAGAAAGTTCGATGCACGTCATGTTCAACGCAGAATGAAAGCTTCTCGAATTGCAATGTTCAAAATCGAACTTGAGAGTATGTTTCATGAAATATGCTAGCCTACCTCAGAGCGCTTCTTGACTCTTAGTTTGACGCGTCTTCGTTGCAGCGAGTTATAGCCCTGGAGCAAAAAGAGCGCAAATCAGAATTTTGAACGCTCATTTTTAGCACTTAGTGAAGGTATTGTAAGGCAAAAAAAATTGTTCTGGAGCAAAAATTTAAGTGAACCGTTGTTTATTTTAAGTGAACCGTTGTCGTAAGTCCCAGAGCAGCGGCAGTTTCCAAGACAACATCTCCTCATGAAAGATGTGGAAGGACCACTGTTGCTATAATAATTCTGGATAAATTCAGGATTAAGGCATTATTGTGTTGTCTTTGGAATAAATTTTGTTTCGCACAAAATGAGCTCACTTCCAATTTACCACCCTCATCCAATCTTACTCGGATATGCAGTACTCCATTGAGAGAACTAAGAAAAAAATGACGAAAATAATTGATATTGTACTTGAACTCGTATGGAACTAACCGTAAGGACGTTGGCCTGGGAACCTGAAACATAGAAACACTACTAGATTCATCTTAAGTTTTCGTACTTCAGTCAGCAAACGAATGTGCGTTACCCTACTATAAGTAGCTCTTACAATGTAAATGTATTTACCAACCTTTCTCGGTCGTAGCCTGGGCCATACTGTGGTCTAGCCTCACAAATTGCGGCAACTAAAAAAAGGAATCGAGAAAACAAAGGATACAAAAAAACATGCTTGAAAAGTAAGAAAGACTAACCAAAACCAAGAATGATAACGAGAGCAGCAACAAGTCGTCGAAATAGCATGTCTAGCATGTTTTGATCAGTGATCGTCAACACAGCGCTTATATGCAACTGTGATGACCCTTCGATGCTAGGTCATGCCCCCTATGCTTGTCACCTCCTTACTTTGAGGTGTTGAGTATAATTGCGACATTTTCTCACAAAAGGTCACATCCTCCGAACGTAGCCTGTCTGCACGGTGCAACAACCTCGTTTCACACCTATATCAACATCTATCAACACAACTCACATGAATTGCTAGTAGATGAGAATCTTCACTGTTACACTTGGTCGTACAGCAGTTGCTAAGTAGTGCTGGAAGAGGATAAATTCACGGGAAGACTTCTGCGTAGTAAATCCATACCGTGCAGAGGTAAAAAAAATGAAGAGAACGTCAATACTAATTGCAACTCAAGCATCGGGACCAGCACTTCATGTTAGGTGACGTTGCTACTATACCAACGAACCATTACAGGATTAACGTTTGAGTTACAGGCAGGGGCCCATCTCGTGTCTGGGCTATTAAAGCATTTGGAACCTCCTCTATACGCTGATTCCGGCAATGTACTTGAAATGTCCTAAAATGGTTTCTAAACCCCGTTTTCCGTGACGGGGTTTGTACCAGTTTGCTGGAGCAAATTTACGTGCAAAGACGTGTTCACCCGACGTTGCTGCTGTGGCGGACATCCACCACAAATTCCAGTGGAACGTAGGGAAAGCACTCTGTTATGAAACTCATGAAAAACTTCGGAAAATTCTGAAAACGAGGCGTGTATCCCAACAATGATCGATTGTCATCCTTCTTGCCATGGTCCGTACGGACGCGAAGATCGCACTACATATATTCGTTGTTCTCTCTCAGTCTAGGTCACATTCGTGCCTATTTTTTGCTACCGATTTATTTTCTGCTCTTTCTGATCAACTGCATACCAATCTAAGATTTTCGGAGTGACGGGATTACCGCCTGAGGTGATCATTTCTTTACGGTAAAGGTCGAGATAAATAATAACCTATCTTGGTTCCACACTCATCTAGAAAAATACTGGGAAGTTTTCCAGAATCTAGAATCTCAGATTCTCAGAGCCGCACAGAAACTTGGATTCTCTTTTGTAAGTTTGGAGGAAGCCCGCGATGAACTCGATTTCCACTGTGTGCGCGCCAGCGTCAATCACCAGGAATGGACAGCTACCAAAGGAGTAAAGTTAGCAAATAAAAGTAGAATTTAAGTTTGCTACTCAACTGGTAACACAAATCAATTGTCATCTCCTCTTCTTCTTGTTTAAACGAATGATTATTTCTGTCCAGAGACTTTGGCCGCACCCTGTGTTGTTCCAAACTGGAAAGAGAGCTCCTGGGCGAGGAGACATCACTTGTACCCGACGCTGGGTAACTAGGGCTACAACCCGCAAACGGTGGTTCAGATTTGGCTGGTAATATTTATTGCTCTTGATAAATAAGAGCAATAAATATTACCAGCCAAATCTGAACCACCGTTTGCAGGCTGTAGCTCTAGTTACCCAGCGTCGGGTACATTAATGCACACTATATTTGTGCTGTCCAAGAGAAGAGCGGTTATCAAGCTCGTCCCCTGCCCTTGTTTAAGGGTAATAAATATTGAAAGTCAAAATCTGGACCACCGTTTGCGGGCTGTAGCCCTTTTACTCAGCGTCGGGTACATCACTTACATTACCTGGGTTAAACGTGTGGACGCTCATGTTGACAATGTGTAAATTTGCAAGGTTTTAACATATCTATCCTGGGTAATCTCTGTGATGTATGTGGCCGCTGGGACATATGTATGATCAAGCTTACGTGTGGCTGAATGGGCAAAGCATGACGCAAGCACGCGGTAATATCGTCACTCTGATATGGTTTTGCCTCGCTGATGCCATCACCCTGCTAAAGCAGAGGTCAATCGTCAACACGCTGTTTCGCTAAGCGGAACCACTGGTTCTGACCTTTTGGCATGCAACATAATTTGTTGGGAGAGAATTAGTAAAACTCGTCACAGTCCAGGCGATTCATGTAAGGACAGCACCCCACAGTGACAGTTCTCAATGGAGGCGAATCGTTCTTGTTAGGGGGTTGTAATGCGGTCCCAGAGAAGGATCGGGAATTATGGCTGTTGGATAGGTGTCCTTCGTGGTTCACTTTGAGTGAGCGATGCTTCTGCTAAGAAAGCTCTGGTTTGTTTTGTTGCACCAATAGCACGGGCCTTTGGGAATGGTACATATTTCTGTTCGATATTACATGTTTTTGGTGGTGTCACCTCAAAAGAAATTTGTAACTGGAATGTTGTCTTCGAATTTTAAACCTTTTTTAACAGTTAACCTGAGTTCGCCAGAAATTGCTCTGTCTGAACTAGAAAAATTACACCTGAGAAGTTCGAGACGCCAGTACTTCCACGAACTCTCAGGAAAACCATTGCCACGCTTCTCCATCGGCGAGCACTTTTATCGATGCCGAAAACTTCCTCGTGGTCGCGTGGCAGACTATACTCAGCTGCGAACATAAAATTTGCCGCGCACAAAAAGTGGCGAAAGCAAAGAGAAAACAATACCACGTGAGAAACAGTAGAATGAACAACAATGCCAGCAAAAACGATCACACTGAATGACGAAAATGAAGTGTTTCGTAATTCTTCGGCGACAGTACGCGCAAGCTTCAGGAGAAACGCCATTTCCGACCTTTTAAATTGAAAATGGTGAGCGTTTTTCAATCAGCTCGGCTTCTTGAAAGCAGCAACTGCGGAAATCCTTGCGCTAGAGACTTTCCCAAATTTCCGTGTTATTGGGGGCGGTAAACTCCTAGGCAGGAACGAAACTGCGTGAAAGGCACGAGAAATGTCAGGAATGAAGGCGCTCTTTCCCACTTGTCGAAGGAGAGGACGAGTGCTCCGCTGCAGAGTGTGCGCGTGTCTCGGCACGAAACCCTGTTAATGGTACGTATTGCGCACATTCACTGCGCCAGACCATCCACCGCGATAACATTACCTGGCGCGTCGTGGCGTTGAAATCCCCCCATGTCCGTGACGGCGATCCTGGTTTGTCTGCAGGTATTTATGTCATCCTTCCCTGTGTTCTTCTCACATTTGTGATATGGGCATTCTCTACTTCACCACCCATGCCTCAGCTTCCACTCGAGGATTTCGGCTGGTGCTGCCTTTAATATAGTTGGCAGACAGGCTCTGCTCAAGGATTGGCGATAAATACTCTCGACCCCTCGGTTCGACACTTCGACGATTTATCCTTAATCCTTCAACTGAACTTGCCTGCCAACCATGTCAAGCTGCCGAGCTGTGCAACGATTAAAAAACACAATCTCCAATGCCTCGAAGATGAAATTTGCGTTTACTATTTGGAAAAGCTAAGAGCACATACATACAGTCCATAAAATAAATCGGTGGACTCCCGTTCGGCGGAAAGGTGTTCGCGTCGCGGTCGCCCTCCGATCGGGAGCCTGAGATTCTACGGGAAAACGTGTGATCTACGATATCGACCGACCTTGCGAAGCGGCGCCACGCCCAGCGGGAGTCCGCCAATTTTTTTTTATAGACTATATATGTTTTAGTTAAGGGCAGCACCCACGCAGATTCTGATCTAGAGATTTTGCCGCAATCAGAGTTGTTCTAATGCGCTGAACCCTTCCATAGTGCTAAAACTTCTCATGACAGTATAGCCTTCGACGGTTTTTTTCAACCCTTCAATTCATAACTTTGGGGCAGGATGGATCAAGTTGCGCGACTCCTGGTCGGGGTGTGGACGGATAGGTAAAAATCGATAATGCCATCTTCTTGAACCAACACTCTTCTTGATAAATTGCCTATTTGCTTTGTTTTGCACCTTATCTGGAGCTGATATAGAAAATGTTTGCAATGAAAAAAAAAAACGCAGCAGCACACAAACAGGTCGTTGAAAAATACAGCTTCTCAAATCTGTTCAAAATCAGGGATTGAAACAAATCCGGATACCGCACAAACCTAATACAGGGATACTGCTGCGAAGGCCGCAGACGCTGATCGTCGATGGGGCGTTTTTGATGTTACAGTTACCCTGCTCCAGCTTGCACAGGCTCGATTACTTGCACATTCGAGGCTGACATCAAGGTGGTGGGGAAAACGAACCTTGAAGGCCGTGCAGTCAGCCTCATGGTAACCATCTGTCTTCGCAAATTGCTCGCTAGCTTCACGAGTAGACATGTGTTCTACATTTTCCAAAACCTTTCAGTATGGGAACGTTTCTGATAAGATGATATCCATGCCAGCTGCCTTTCAATCTCCATAAAGCAATATGGCTAACTGCAGTGCTCGCTTGAGTTAAAGGCAGCGCTCACAGAAATTTTTGTGTTGGAAATGTTGCTAAATTTCGAGGTTTTCGGGGACGGTGAACTCATAGGCAGGGATGAAACAGCGTGAAACACGCCGGAAGACGAGAAGTGAAGGCACCGTTTTTTATGTCCAAAGTGCGGATGAGTTTTCTGCTGAGGGTATACACGCGTAACGCCACGAAATCCTGTGAATGGTGCGCATTTCATACACTACACTGTACACCACTGCATACACTACACTATACACTGCGCTAGAACACGTGTCGCAAACCGAGTCAAAAGCGTTAACTGGCGCGGCGGACACCAAAATGGCCACCCTCGCATCCGTGTCCACGGCAGTATCTCCGCAGGTAAGTGGTTATTCTTTAGGTTCAACTTACCGTTGGGATTTCCTAGCAGCCGGCTACATGGTAAGCGACTCACCTCAAAAGTGAAAATTTCCGTGAGTGCTGCTTTGAGGAACTTTGGATCAACTTGCTGTTCAATGCCCGAGGTTACGCCTGGGGCTCGTATTTAGATCAAAGAGTCGCTGACGTGACCGCCCCAGAATGGCTTGCCAGTTGCGTTCTCGGGTCGTGATTATCTCGAAGGCCCATGCCTTCTAACTATCACTGCGTACGCAACTGTTTAAAGCTACATAGTTTGGTTATATGTGCATCTAAAGTTATGTCCGCAATAGTTTAATACACGTCTTAAGTGCATTCCCGAGCAGCATTAGTGAGTTATAGGCACACATATCTTGGATCGCTTAGAGAAGTTGTCTCGTGGCCGTAAAAATCCTTTCCAAGGGTCTTCATACTAATTTGCTTCATTACATCCACCTGTAGCCTTTATAGTTCAAGCTGTTGTGTTGAGTTATTCTTACTAGTTTTCTTTTTTTTTGTCCCTGGTTGGTTCGTTACTTAATCTTCGATTTCGCTTCGAATGGCACACCTTATGGTGTATATAATAAATAAATAAATAAAATAAAATGGATAATGGACCCTTGCGTAATTGGTTACCGGACACACTCCTCCCTAAAGCGGGGTAGGACAGCACACAGGAGAGTGTAGGTTTCACATTTTCAGATAATGACAGAACATCATTCATCCCGAAATTGAAACTTTGAAATAATTTTATGCCTCCTACAATCCACGTTTGATTTTTCACTGCCAGGTTCGAAAACGATCACCATGTTAAATAAACTCGCTAACCTTTTTCTCACCTGCTCGAGAATTCAATAAATTCAATTGATCGACAATTTCGGGCAAAATATTAACATATTCGCGTTTAGCACATCGGAGAACCCCAGTAGACGTGTCCCTGTCCGTCCTCGAGCGAAAGTGGAAAAAATCGATAAAATCAGCAAATCGATACCGTCGCCCACATTGGTTGTCATATTCGCGTTCATCGTATTTAGTGACCTCAATGGGCATGTTTTAGCCTATCCCGAGGCAAATATAGCGCAAAATCATTGAAATCGATATAATCGATTAACACATCGGTGATTCCTGGCGCAATGGAGCCTAAAACCTCCTCCGGCCCATGCTTGATAAGAGTGCAAGATTTGGTCCATATCGATTGATTCTCCGCGATGTCTATTCGTTACATACATACATACACACATACACACATACTTACATACAAACTTTAACTTTTACGTATACAGACGACAAACATATCCATTGACTGCCAGACCGACATGATTAGGCCTATTGAATTTACATAGTATAGCTGTTCCTGTTGTTTACTGGAACAATGTTTAACAATAGGATTCATGTTTACCATAATCCTGCAGAGGTTAACACTGTATACCCAAATTTCTATATGCCCATTAATGTGGCATTTTTCACTACGTCAGCACTGTTTATCCTCATTTTCACTTCAGTTTTTAGAACAGTGCCAGTCTGTCCAAATGCAACATCTGCTCTCGAGTCAGTAGTGGCTTGTTCAAATTATAGCTATGTAAGCCGAAAGGTTAAACGAGAACAGTATAAATTGCTAGTCGATGCACAACACATCGAGAACAATACACCCAGCTCCAATGAGAACTATCACTGTATTTTTTGTGAGTTTTGTATTCATTGCTCTCCGTGTCTTGAAGGTTACTGAAAATTATCTATAACATTTAAGGTGTTCGTCGCTGCTAGCAGTTCGGGTGAGTTACAACTCAGCTTTGTACGGCAAATTCGTAGATGTAGGAGACTCACATTGGATTTAAGAGGTGTAAGGTTGAGAATCCTATTAAAGAAGTAACGATATTGGCCCATGAGAAACGTGACGCGAGATTTTTTTGTTTCCTTAAAGTTTGCTCTTAGTAACTGAGTGGTTACATTCGCAATCTCACATCGCTGAATCCATAGCATTGCGAAGGGTAGTAACCAGCAGAGAAGGGTAGTAAGCGAAGAGTAGTAAGCAGAAAAGCGCTACGCTTTGACAAGCTCATTACTAAGCTGTTAGTTTTTTTGGAAGAGTTTCTGCCTTTTCTATTAACTTATCTAATTGTCTACTCAGTGGTCACCGCTGAATTCCTAAGCTGCGGGAACGGTGCCGAAAGCAACTGCTGCGATAAACACGAATCATGCGCCGAATGGGCAAGAAACAACGAGTGTGAAAATAATCCCGAATGGATGCTTCCTAATTGTCAGCTGTCGTGCCACAGTTGCGAGACGCATACGTCACGTGAGTTCCGATAATTATTGAGAAGAATTACAAATCATCTCACACTCGCTGTGGGTACTATAATAGTATGCGTAAATATTGCTTTATTTGCAAAAATACAAGCAGGATATCGGACAATATAAGCAAGTTGGTGTTCATCGTAAATGGATTCTCGCCTAAACTTTATGTGGCTCCAATATTGGCGGTAAAGATTTATAGTCCATCCAGACAGTAGTGATATTTGGTCGGAGAAATTATGTAATGAAACGCAGTCGTTTCCAGTCAATATTAAGCGCGCACTAGCCTATCAACCGGTAGTGAACATGGAGGAAGTATCATGGACTGACACGCCGTCGTCTTCAAAAGCATTGGACATACGTCAAGCGACGAGATTTGATCGCCGCAACTGAGTTCCGCATGAGCGATCGAGTGGCGGCGACTGGATCGCGTGCTTGGGCATACTTCATGTTATGAGCGGTGACCGCATTGAAACATTCGTTGTTTTGATTCCACTGAAACTTGGAGTTTGAACTCCATTCACACTTGTTTTCTATACAGTGCGTTTCATAATTATAAGATCACCTCCTAGTTTTGAGTTTTCAGGAGAAGCAGCAATCAGGGAAAATTCTTGCTATTTTTGATAGATTTCTCACTTTGAAAAACCATTGTAGCCAAAATTTTGTTTCAATACCTTTTACCCTAATGGTTTTACAAAAATTTCTTACTTTTCATACCGTTTCATAATTATAAGATCACTCCACGAAATTGAACAATTTTCAGATGAAAAAATGGAAATCATGGGAAAGTAATAGTAGACAGTTTCTCCACGTTTGTTAGCGATCTCGAAATGTCGTCGAGGCATACTGGAAATGAAATTTCTTTACGTTATTGGGTCAGTAACATTTCAAGCTTGCAGGAGTGCTCGCTTCAAGTAATCGACTGCTCTGAACAGAGATTGTTGGCGTCAATCCACCTGGAAAAGTGTTTTAGAGGGTGCAAATTAGGTTTAGGTCAGAAATACATGCTGGACAAGACAGGACTTCGCTCTTACGCGACCTAAGCTGCACCAACTTTCAGTGGGTCAAGTGGGTCGCACCGACGTCCTGCCACAGAATGTTGTTTTGGCGACGCCCTCCACTCAGGAATGACCGCAGACGTGCTTCTGGCATCGTCTGGAGTTTTGTCGAGTCCATTCTGCATGCCACGAAAGCCTGTTTCTGCATGCAGGTGTGGCAGAATGCCTTTAGCGAACATGACACCTCACCGCCATAATTGCTTGAGATGAAGTTGACAAGATCCTTACTTAGATTATGCCAGGGACACTTAAACCTTGCCTACCCATCCAAATTGGATTTGTATTCAACCGAAAACACCGTCTGAATAAGCACTTCATGTTACAGTCCGTCAAAATGCAATATCGTCAACTTTGATCGAACTTCCGCTAGGTTCCTCACTGTGAAATTCAATCGCGACACCATAAGCGGGTAGATATGCTTTGGAGAACTCCTCACTGCTTCTCTAGCAATGTTTCTACGGCTCCTCATGTCTCTCCAGACAGCTGACTTGGCATTTTGAATCTCCAAATGTGAGAGGATCCATTTCCTAGGCGAGGTACTGCACGAAGCAGGTCTGAAAATTCGACGTTCCTCACGAGCAGAGGCCGTGCAAAGGCGTGCAAAGCTCGCAACAGATTCGGAGGCACCGGAGAGTGACATACAGCCTTGTCCACACAGGAAACAAACCTTAGATCTGCGCAGCAATGGATGGGATACTGAGGGTATCATTTTAGAGAGCTTTGATCTGGCCTTCCTCTTCAGAAGAAGACAGACGACCAAGGAGCGTTGCTAAACCTGCATCTTTGCCGCGTACCTCCCCCTCTCGGTCACGTAGATGTGCAGAATCAGTGTTCATTTTGGGCAAATTGCCTAATTTCTTGAAGTGATCTTATAATTATGAAACGGTATGAAAAGTAAGAAATATTTGTAAAACCATTAGGGTAAAAGGTATTGAAACGAAATTTTGGCTACAATGTTTTTTCAAAGTGGAGAATCTAGCAAAAATAGCAAGAAATCCCCCCGACTGCTGCTTCCCTGGAAAACCCAAAATTCGAGGGTGATCTTATAATTATGAAACGCACTGTACCTAGCAGAGGTAAAATGGAGTTGGGGTGGGGGCCACTTGGTATTGGACGATAATATGACCTGTCCTACACGTTTTGACGTGTTTGCACTTCAGGTATCTACTGTACGTTAGGATAGGTAACAAGTCAGAATGTTCTAAACGTGTCAGCTAACATGTCAGAACGTGTAGGACAGGCAAAGTTATCGACTTTTGTTAGGTGCCCCCCCCAACTCCAGTTTACCCCCTAGCAGTAGTAACCCTTGATCAAAAGTTTCCTTAATTAGTCTTGCCTTTCGATTGATTTTGGAAGAGGATTTTGTCATTTCAAACCGGTTTAATTCTATATTTTTGCTGCTAAGGACGATTATTTTGTAGTTTGTTGGTATTTTTGTGATATGCTCATAACACGGAAGGTAGCGAAAGTGATTAGAAAGGAAGAATATGGTACAGGCGATTCATGGGAGAGTCGGTTCCGCACTGCTTGAGCTCATGTGTTCTACGTAATCCCACATCACCTCCAGGACTGTTTTAACATGTTAGGCGGCTGAATATCACTGCAACTAGCAGGATAGAACGTGCACGATTTTTCAAATTTACCGTTGTGCTTTCCACGTAGGAATACGCCAACACCGACTCTTATCTGAATCACCTGTACAAACAAAAAAAAACTGAGAAACCTCACAATCAGCAAAAATAACCAAGAAAATGAGCGATTACGTCGCGTCGCTATGTCTGGACGTAGCGATGCGAATGCTTGAGAAATGAAAAAAAAACTAATTGGTGGTTCACAAAATGAAGCATGCTCAGGGCTTGGCTAGCGATTTGATCGCTACGCGACTCCTCTTGAAATGTGGTAAGAACCGGCCGCCGACCACGTTTTGCTGTTGAAAATGAATGCACTTGGATTGAACGCGGCAGTTCTTATGATGTGTGCAAGTAAAATCACGTGGCGACCAAATCGCCGACGCTGCAAGCATGCCCAGAGCTAAACACCATCAAACATGCTTGATAGTGCACAACCACATCGCTTACTTTCAGTCTTTGAATGCCCCAATATTCAATTTTCTGAAGGCGCTATACAGCAAACAACCGCACCGCTCATGTTCAGTCTGTGAATACACGAGTGTTCACTCGTTTCTAATCTCCATTTATCATTCTGTGGAACCTGATCTGATTGATTCTCGTTTCGAATAATTTAGGGCATTAGAAGGGCAATTTATAGCAGATGCGACTTATCAGACGCATGCACCCATTTGCGGAAGATTTTCCATAAAGACCGGTCAACGCGGCATGAAATTCTCAACGAAAAGAACGAGCGGCCGTCTCGAGGCCGCAAACGCGTGCTACTGAGCTGCGACTGCGATGCGGCTGACCTCTATTCTTTATCATATAGACGCAAGTGCATCACTCGCACGCATCCAATATAAATTGCCCTTTTTTTGGAATTGTTGATATATTTGACCTTGAATTTGTCATAACAATACATAGCCCATCAAGCAAAAACTGTTTGCCGTTCTTTCACAAGCATATTTTATCTCCAGGAGTGTATACATTACTTGACCAGAACTTGATCTGATGCTGTTGGTTAACAAAGCCACATTATCCACTTCTTTTTTTCTGGTGGAAAAGTACGGCAGATATCACGTAGAAAGCAAAACTCCACTATTAGCTTTCTCTTCAGATTCCCTTCTAACATATAGCTACGTAGAGCCGAGAAGAATGAATAACACTCAGCCAATTTCAGAGTGCGGCACCGGTAGGGAGAGCAACTGCTGCGACCAGCATCCATCCTGTGCGTCATGGGCACAGCAAGGCGAGTGCCAAAATAATCCAGAATGGATGTTGCCTAACTGTCCGCTATCCTGCCACAATTGCGACTCCGATGAGGCGACCACGGATCCATCAAGTGAGTTTCAATAGTGATCACCACACGCAATTACCTCGAAATGTGTAGAAATTTCGAGATCGGAAATTCACGGGGGGGGGGGGGGGGGGG
>JARK01001450.1:499533-519611 GCA_000688135.1 Ancylostoma ceylanicum | reverse complement strand
GGGGGAGATCTATTATTCTGTGAAATTGTGTCTGATTTACATGTTTCGATCTCGCACTTTAGTCCGAGTTGAGAATGCTTACGGAACTGGGAAACGCCTGTTGTTTGACCAAAATCTCTCCTGCAAAGTCTAACAGGAGATCCACCTGGTATCGTATCATGCTTTCTAATCCCTCTGCACAAGATCTTCCAAAAATACGATAGCAAAGAAAAAGGTACACAAAAAATTTATCTCCAATTTGGAATATCGCTGTAGAACTTGAGTTTATTGTTCAGTAGTGGATGCATCCCTTCACTTTGGAATACCTACTTTCGTTCGGTGTTGACTCTGAACGCCTACACAAAAATCAACAACGCGCAAACGGTTAGGGTTCAACTTATCCCCTATTCTCTAAAGTGCCTCTATTTTTCACATATTCATACAAATCGCATTGAAAGCAAGGAATATTTGACTTTGACTTCACTGGGTCCATTGTGTTACGGCAAAAGTTCGGAACCCCATTGTTTTCAAGTATTAGCTTTATTACTGTTCAGTTTTCCCTGTGATAAGTAGTTTTGAGAAACCTAGGAGAATAATGTATACACTGAGCAGTTTCAGTTTGCGGCACCGGTGCACAGAGCGACTGCTGCGACTCACATCCATCCTGTCCGTATTGGGCCAGCGTAGGCGAGTGCACGAGAAATCGCAATTACATGCAGTTAAACTGTATGCGGTCGTGCGATACTTGCTTAAAAGATCCCTTCGCTAGGCATCTGGCCAGGAGATCAGGTCAGTTTTGAGGTTTGAGCGATTACTGGCATTCACCAACAATGCTGCCGTAGCAAAAAGCGATTGAGGAAAACCGATGTGTGAATTCATTCAATTCAAATTCTTTGTTACCTGCACTTCGAGCAAGAGTTATTTGAACTCCTCGAACCTACATGTCATCTACAGGGTGCGCGCGAATTATTGGCGCGTGGTTTTTTGGAGTTCCAATCGGATAAGATTAGGAAGGATTGATCGAATTCACAAGCTATGCTCTGGGTATCTTTGCTTGGGCCATCTCTACCGTAGACAGTGGATGGTTCCCCAGATGATCTCTTTCTGTGCCTACACAGGCTTCAGGAATCCTCCTGGTCAAATCGCGAGGTAAGGAGCCGTGACACGAGGTCGACCACGGCTCCTTACCTTCGAAGATTCCCTGAGGTAGGCTCAACAGACTCCAACCATCTGTGTATGATAGGTCAAGACTAAGTCTCAGTTACTATGCGCTTACCATGGATTGGACCACTAAAGGATTACCATGGTGAAAACGGGAGTTATATCTCACAAGCCGTTTTTGCTATTTTTGCGGACTTAGGGCTGATAATCAGAAGAGAAGAGCAAATATAGTAAATTTTCTGAAACCGTGGAAGACTCCTACTTCTATCAATGAAAAATGGTTTTCGCAAACTCGTTCAGCCTCTGTTTGCAAGCCGAAATTCGTTCAAAGTGGTTTCGCAGGTGATTTCCTTGAATTTTGGCTCGAAGTTCGATCCATGTAACTCACTTCTTTTGCATTCTTACGAGCCCCGCTCTGAAAATATCAGTGGGTGAGGTCTGCAGTACTAATTGGGTAGGGACAGACTAGTGGAAGTTCGTCCCTGAAGAATCTAGAAAATGTCTTCTGAAATACCACTTGCGCGTCACGGGTGATCTGAACTGGAAGCTTCTCGAAGTCTTTACAGACCAGGAAAGAGGTCACTCGGCAAATGTGATATTGTTTACGGTAGGTATTGTTCCAGCAAACATACCCACAACATGACCTCTGAATTCGCTCAACCACAGCTGATTGGAGCTTGAAAAACCACGCGCCAATAATTTGTGCGCACCCTGTAGTCGAACGTCGTACTGACATGCTTTTCTATATCCTTTTACCTTTTTTGTTCCTGTCTGATTCCCTATTTGGTAAGTTGCTGAGAGAATGGAATGACGAACGAAGTCACCGAAAATTCCTCGACACGCATAACCATGACAGTTAGCAACTTCATCACAGTGGCATGCTATGATCAGTTGAATTTTATACGAAACGATGCTGCCGAATTACAGGTCAATGGATGCTGAGAGGAAGGCAGAAGATGGAGCCATTGAATATGCGCCAAGGAAAGCTGGAATGAAGAAAATAGTGCACTTCTTATCATAAATAAACCCATAAATCGATAACGTCCAGACAGTTTCTGAGCTTACTAAAATTGTCTGATCTTATACTAACCGTACCAATTCAAGCACAAGAAATACCAGTTAATGCATAGGAGCCATTAGAATATACAATTGTGAAGAATTTGCTAGAGCGGCTTTCCGACGGCTTCACAATTTGCTGTGTGCTTTACAGCTCTCTACTTCGCTAATTTATTGTAGAGGAATATGTATATGGCATCGCTTCACCGCTGTAACGTTGAGTTTCCTCTTGCAATGAGATACAGAGGGAAAGCTTGAGCTGTTACCGTACTAAGTTTCAGCCAAAGATTTTCTGCAAAAACTTCGCTGGTTGTCATGCCTCCAGATTATCGGTGCAGCCCGCCTTTCAAATCAAAACAGCGAAAAAGGTT
Organism: Ancylostoma ceylanicum; assembly: GCA_000688135.1. NCBI lineage: Eukaryota > Metazoa > Nematoda > Chromadorea > Rhabditida > Ancylostomatidae > Ancylostoma > Ancylostoma ceylanicum. The sequence goes on along the minus strand of JARK01001450.1, from coordinate 517,044 downwards.
TGCAAATGGATACGTACATACAAAATCCTCACATGAGCGTGGCTCATACGAACAGAAACGAGAGTGTCTCAAAAATCGTTCGGATGGAGGAAGCAGTGCTCTATATTCGAAGAATCAGAAATGGCAGATGGGCGCGCTGGTTTAGAGATCTTCACAGCCGTTTAGAGATCTTCACCATAGCCCTCGTTCTGAGTTCATATCCATTCACTGTTTGCTGCCATGTTTTCTAATGGAAAACTGTTAAGCTAAATCTTGAGCAAATTCTTTGGAATTGCCTGCCATGAGAGCGTACCGTCTTTTTACTCTTATTGTTAAGAAGATTTATCAAGTGATGTGAAATCCACCACCTTAGAGCTATGCAGGATGGTTGCCGGTACTATGGAGCAGAGTACACAGAATGTATTAGGTGCGTGCAAAAGTTCTGGGGCAGTTGGCGGTAGTTCAGTGTTTAACAGCCGCATGTTGACAGCCGCATGGTTTCACGCAATTTTGACAAGAATACCGTAAATTGAGTTGGTAATTTCTGAGAACTGAATTGAAGTATAGTTTTGCAAGATTTTGGCTATCACTGGACGAAGAAAGAATGCATACAATCTCTGTTTACCTATTCTACGGCTGGAAGAAGTTGATTTAGGAGGTTTTATGTGTTATTAGAAAATGTGACAAGCGAACACCCATTAATATGCCTCAATCCCAACGCAGAAAGTAGTGGAAGATGTAGTGAAACGCTCTGTGTGGATTTTGCATGACATCTTACCTTTCACTACGAAGGAAATGAGACTCCCTTTGCCTCGTCTTCAAAATATAGTTCTTTACATGCATTTTGATGCGGAGAGAAGGTAGTACATTTCAAATCACGGCTTGTAAAACAGTGTTTGAAAGTACTGCAACAATTTCGTGTGGAAAGGCATCGAAAAACTGCGGAAATGGGGTCTAATAGTTGATTGGAAGAATGCGGCTCACCGGTGAGCTGCACCGTCACACGCGACCAAAAAAGCACGGCTCACCGGTGAGCCACGCGGTCGTCAATTTGTTAACATAGTTTTACTATTGTGGTAACGATATCCAGCGAAGATTTTCATGTATGCTGGTAGCCTGACACATCTGCTACTCACACCACGTTTGGCTCAGTTCTCTGTCACAGCGTTGCTGTGTTTCATTTACAAAACTAATGTTATAGGCAGTCAGCGAAGTTGTGGAATTTTGCTTTGTGAATTAAAATCTAGATGGTCTTCAAGGGACGCGACCCATATTATCAATGTTGCGTTTGCTTAAGGTATCCTCTTCGAAATGTCGGTGGCTCGAAGGTTCTTAAGAAATCCAAGTGGAGATGAGACCTTGGAAAATGCTTCATGAGCGCGATGCCAACTCAGTCCCCACAGATACGTCTGGAAAGAGCAGGTTGAAACAGACCCAATGCAAAGTGTGCAGGGCATTACGGGAAATTTGTACATACAACTATGTCATGTCACTTGAAACGAATTGGTTAGAAGAGGGGGATGAGTAGAAGGATTTTGCGTGAGCTGAGCAAGACCATAAGCGTCGATACCTGCACGTCTGCATATATTTGATCTCCAGATATTCGATCAAGCCGTTTCTCAAGTGAATCGTCATACATACTTAATAGAAAATGGGTCATGGGCGACAGTAAGAAAAGGTTGTTGCAGGATGTAGGTCCCAGCGGCCTAACCAAAAGCTGGGCAAACCATCGCTACACCCTTGGATTTTTTTTGATTATTTTTGGTCAGTAACTTGAGTTATCCACAACTAATTTTTCTCGAACGCTTGCGCAATTATGTTGTACCTTCGGGTGCTACACTCTCTTGCACAAAGTAATGAAGGAAAAACTTCAAAATGTGAAGCCAGCACAGGCGAACTTGCTTGTTCAAGTGCTGCTTTGGGATAACCCATACCAACATGTCAATGTGTCAACTGTACAAAAAATTGGCCATTTACGTTTAGAAATTCTGACCTACCCTGTATCACTCCCTGGACCGTCTCCAACAGATTCTCACCTTTTCGAGCCTCTTCACCCCTACATCCGCTATAGAACCTTTGATGAACAGACCCCACTCGGAAAAGACGTGTGCCGCTCCTTCGGGTTCGAACATCTCAAAATTTAGGCTTCTAGGAAAATCTTTTCTGTACTGTATTGGCTACCTTGCAATGATGCCAATGCTTTTTAATCTCAATGAACTAGTTGACTTTAGGCCGAGTCATGGTGTTTTAAAAAATTTGGTTCAACTGCCGCGGAACTTTTGTGCACGCACCTAATATTTAACTGGTGCTTGATTATAATTGTCACTTCGCCCCCGGGTACACGATACTTTCTTCAGAACGATTTATTATTTTGCCCGACGTTTACATAAAAATGTCAGGCAAAATAATAAATACATCCACTAACAACAAGAAAAGATGTGGCGCATCAACTTTTCCACGGCGCAATCTTAAACAGCACCCGAAATGCAGTTACAGTACAGACTCACTAAACAAGAGGAGCGACACCAGAGGATCAGCGGATGGGATGGAGGACTATGTGTGTTTGTCCTTTGGATCGTGCCATATTAGTGATTACCAACCGACACCTAAACAAACGAAGTTTACTATTTCGGCTTTGGGATTAAGGTGTTTAAAACTCGATAAAATCGGTTTCTGCCAAAACAAAACAAAACAGCTCGACGTTGCACTGGGAGAGTACAGTTCCAAAACCAGTGTTATATGTAAGTTTCATGTATGTAGCACAACCAATGAGGAGAAGCTGAAGCGCTGAAGCCGACAACAGCAGGTGCGACATACTCTCGACAAGCTGCATAGCTTATCAGAGCTTGGCGAGAACAGGCGGAAACAACTTGTCGACAAGCTTTTGGATTGACAACTTGTTGACAAGAAAGGGCAACAACAAATTGTTAACAAGCTTTGGGGCGAGCAAGTTCCAGGTGCGATCGTGAACTTTTTCGCCAAATCCTTTCCGACAAGTTATTTTTAGGGTTCCGAGTGGAAATGCGCCGTGAAACACCAAAATTTCAACCATTTTGCGCGAAATACCGATTTACTCGTATTGATATAAATAATTTTCCTGTTTTTTTTTTCCTCAGTGGCTGGTAAATTCACTGGGGTTTTCCAACAAGCTAATGGTGAATATAGTCAGCTTTTTAGAAGAATTTACCGAGGAAACGATCAACCAATCTTTTCCGGTTAGGGTGGGTAGAAAAGACTACTGAGGGTGATCACGATGATGGAAAGCGTTTCGAAAGGGTTCACTGGGAGAACAATCGTCGCCATCAGCGTTAAATAGTCGGTAGAGATGAAACACCCGAGCGAAGCCGGACATACCGTCTATGTAGTACTGTTGGTAGAGTACAGCTCCGCTTTCCTACTTTGAAATTCCCAGAAATTTCTTGTACGTAAGTGGTCCATTGAGGGTTATGAGCACGAATATCATATCCATTTTGTACCGTAACTCCATTCAGGCGTACTGCAGCTAAAGCCGCTTCCCTGCTGAAACTGGCATTTTATTTCGTTATCCTACATTACTTCAACCATAGCTCGACAAAAATGAAGCTATGGTAAAAAATTAACACGATTCTCGCAGTCAGAGCATCAAATGACCCCCTAAAACAAGAATAAAAGTCTAGGCTAATTTTTTTCCTGAGAAAACCATTCCGGTGGCGAGCCAGTCACCTCCTAGAATCCTGCAAGCGCCCACTACTATTGCGGGTTAACTCCCGCCCTCTATACAATCCAGTTTGGTCCGACCACCACCAGCTCCAGCTGTCTTTGCCGCAGTAAACCCTATCACCTCGTTTTGCGTGTTAGCGGAGCCTTGATCTCCTCGCCACTCTGATTCCAAAAATTTACACGAACTATCACAAAACTGACGAGAACCCTGTATTTAGGAGTCCAAAATGTGCAGTTCAGGGACCACAGTTCAGGGACCACTAGCACACACACGGCGGTCCGTGTGTGTGCTAGCTGTCCACGGAGGTGCGGAGCAATCCACAATCTGCTAATAGAAAAAAAAAAAACGAAAAACACGAAAACGAGGTGAGACACTGCACTTAATGAACAGACCTCACTTGACAACAACTTCCCCCACCCTTTCAGCAGATCTGTTAGATTCTTAGCCTTCTGAAGAACGATTCTGTCTCTCAGTGGCAAAATTGCCCAGATGATAATGTACTTAAAAAATTGCATTACATGCATTTATTTCAGGAAATGATTCGGATGACAACAATAACAAATGAAACTATTAATACAGAATAATAATACGATTAATACAAAATATTAATACAATATTATCAACATAAAGTATTGATGCAGTAATGAATATCAACTTGTTATTAGATTAATCTCAAATTGGTACGGGGTAACGTCCAAAATTTCCACCATAGCCGCCAGGTAGGTAGCCACCTCTTCCGTAGTTCCCTTGATAGGGAAGTTCTCCAGGACCGTATCTGCCAGAATTACCGAATCCTCCGCCGTATCCTCCAGAGCCTATGTAGCCTCCAGGACCACCGAATCCTATAAACATTATCATTACATTTCATATTTAAATACAAAAACAACAAATAGAAATGTGTCTCAGAGGAATGTTTACTCCTTTAGTGTGTCGCAACATTGAAGTGAACTAACCATAAGGACGACGATCCGAGTACCTAAAATGAAACAATGAATTTCGGAATGGAAACCTGGACCACGTATGAATGCATCTACTATTCTATGTACACTTATACTTTTTTCCAATGAAGTTATTCGAATTTCGTGTGCTAAAACCGTAAAATATGCTTCATAACTACGCTGTTCTCTTTAGAATTTAAAAACGGTACCGAAAACCCTTTAAGCAGATGCCCCGAACTAGTTTTCACTGATGGTTCCGGTTGTCAAAGTGATCAAAAACAGCTGTTCCTTGATGCTTGAATGTCCATTTACGACCCATACCTTCCATAACCAAAACCCAACTGTTAACCTTGCAGGGTTAACAATTGGGTTATAGTTGAAAGCGGTCATGAACTACGAGGCAGCAATTTTTTCACAGTATTAATTTGACCAGAGGAAAGACACCAACCTTTCGTGGCTGTAGCTATGGCTGTGATGATGGTGATAGCCTGGGCCGTAACGCTGTGGTTTGGCCTCGCATCCAACAGCAGCTGAAATGAAGGATGATTAGAAATCCTACAAATGGTTATGGATGACGCTGAATAGCCTAAGGATGACCAACCTAGCGCAAGAACGACCACAAAAGCAGAAATAAGGAGCCTGAGAGACAGCATGGCTATATTAATGGTCGTCAACGTGGGTGCTTATATAGAGCTCTGATGACCCGGTCATGACCCTTTCCGCTTCCCGCCGTCTTACTTTGATGTGTCGACGGCACCATGAGTGTCGAACAGCATGATTGCGCTGTTGACCCACGAAAGGTCAACCCTTTTGAATGTAGCCACACCGCCCGGTACAATTATGTACCTTGTTTTACACCTCTACCTAACATGGTAACATTACCACAGCAATAGTCAAACCGTAGACATCGAAATTTTTCAGAGTATTTTTCACAGTTAGAGTTTATTATAGCCGCAACTCAACCCTCAAGAAAATGTTCACAAGGAGATTTCTGTGCAAGTAATCCATAATGAGCTGATGACCGAGAGCAAATTACGTATAAACCTTTAAAAAAGAGATTTCTCAGTGGTGTGCAGACTCAACCGCTCTGTCGCTTACTACTTTTTACTCAGTTTAGGGATCTGCTCGTTTTACAGGTAGGCTAATGCATGCACAAAGGAGCGTTTGCTTAATTACAAATAATAATCGGAATATAGTCAAATGAAGCCTTTACGACCCCTGTGTTGGTAAAAACCTCGATCTGTTTTTCTAGCACCTCCGCTTTGCCCTCTTACGACCCTTCAAAGCGCGGTATTAGTAGCTGACTGGAAATGAGCAAAATCGCTGCCTACAAAGGTTTGTGGCTTGAAAAAGAATGGGAATAAACAAGTCCATTTTGATGCAAAAGATGACCTTCAACTACAACCACGGTATATTTTGGAAATAAAAGAAGCAAAAATACTCTTTAACTTGGGTAACTGAACCGAAATTGACTGACCAAATACTACCGGTCATAGATCGATAGATCAAAATCGCTATTGTATGATCGATACACGGATGTTACTCCTAACGGGATTAGGTCAAAACAGACACCACGAAAACCTCAGATGAGCTCTGCGACTCTGTCTGCGAGTCAAGGTTTTGCTCGAGGTGCGCCTCAAGGTCTGTGTCGACACTAGCAGAAGAACTGTGAGGCTTTGATGTGGACTAGTGTTTGCTCACAACCGGCAAACGATGGTTCCTGAGGAATTTTTCCAAACTGTGACTGCTCATAAGGAATCCTTCGTCTACCACATTTCAATTTAACTCTTCTTCTACCACCTTTTTCACGGTATCAGCTAAGTCTTATAATTTGTCGATGGTGTAAATCTGGTAGGATTTATGGTCTCTATAAAACTAACATCCTACATTCGTCGCACACCATCGCTAAGGTTTCCATAAACCTCCTTGAAAGCTCCAAAAAAGCTCCAGGGATGGTCCATTCAGCCATGTGTCGTTATATTGTGTGTATGGTCTGCAATCACGACAAGTGGTAAACATTGTCGTAGCGGACGATTCAGTGTTCGTGTTCCTTCCTCTGTTTTTATAGCCGGGAAAAAGTCACGGATTAAGGTTCTCCTGTCTACATATTTTCTTGCATCTGTCCATAGTTCTACTAATTTGAAGCGAGCACAGAAATTACGTGAAACACGCCTAATCTGTGTGTTGTGTTTGCTTGATATGTGGAAGTATTAGATTACCTTATAGATAACTGTTTATTTGAAGTTTTCCGTTTTGATAGTTGACTATTCTTTAAGGTTTGGATATCTGGAAATCAAGCTTGGAGTAAGGGATCTGACTGGAGCTGATTTCGACAGCGAAAATTGAGGATGCTGCGGCGTTTGAAAGCGCAAGTTAGCCAAGTGGCAAACGAGGTACTTTATTGTTTGTTTTTTAATTTAGTGATTTAGGACCTTTGTAGTCTTTCAGACCTCTTTTTTTTACACTTCAACCTCTTTCCTTGGTATTGTATAAAGAAAAAGGGTAGTTTTTCCGCGCTTCAGATCGCAGTTGATGCATAAGTAGACAATTCTTTTTGTCCTGTGAACGTATAATAGTAAAAGGATCCACTGTATGCGACTGTGAACCATCAAATCTTTCGCACTCGGGAATTGTTCATTTATATACACTCTCATAAACAGTTTATTCCAGTTGCCTGGTGTCCTTTCACCTACGTCTGGGCGTGAGAACCGTGATGACTCCTCGTTCTTCTCATCCTCTGATGTAAGTCAAAATAACGTGGATGATGAAATTGAGGGATTTCTGTGCCCAATATGCATGGTCCATTTCAACTCTCCTGAGTCGCTGTCGGAGCACTTTGAGGAAGCTCACAACAAGGTGAGCAGTTTTCAAAGTAGTCTCATTCCAGTTTTTGTTGACTTTGAAGAGTTCTGTTGTAGGAGACATCGATGCTGTCCAACCCAAATTTTGACTATTCGACGGGTTCTGTTTCACCAGGTGAGGCGATTCAAGGTTCATTTCATCTGCGTTCTTGATTCGGTTGCCACATTTAGGTGTGAATGCTGTTTCATGCTACATTTACTGTATATAAAATTTTCGTAAAGGCCGCATCCACGAGTTAGATCCACGCTGAAGTTTCGATAGTTGATAGAAAGTTTAGAGTTGGTGTTGAATTGCTATTTGACGTATCTCATACAGAAGAAAGGTTAACGTACTCACAATAAGACCATGTTCAAAATTAACGTGTGCCATCGAAAGTAGTAGTTTGTTTCAGAAGTTGCGAGCTTACCTAACGGTGCTCCGGCAGTCGCTTACAATGCTAACATGATGAATTATCTGATTGTGGGCCCGAGTTTATTAAAAAAAAAGATTTCGTCCCCATGAAATACCCTTGCTTCTTTCTTTCAGTTGATGTCCACTGTATTGCATTAATGTATTGCAATGGATCCACAAAGCAAATCAAAGGGTCAATGCTTTGAGGAACTCATAATCACCAAAATAAGAACAAAGAATGCTGATTGAATGAGGATGTGTACCAGCAGTGAAATAGCGCGTGTTCGAACACAAACTTTTCGGGAAACTAAGTTCACGATGTTCTGGAACTCGTGCTGGATGCAGCTTTATTACCTCCCGTTTTTCGTTCTGAAACGGTAAAACCTCATGACAGGTACCAGCCCAGGATCATTCTCTTCTAAGGACAAAGAAATTGAAGAGTTGCGAATTCAAGTCAAGGAGGAACACACCTATGCGGAAAAACTTAAGGTAATCTCAAATGGTTTTCTACCAATATTTTACTTGATTAGCTTCCTTTCTTACTGGTTTGCATTTGTTTGCATTTTTCATTTTATTAGGAGGAGCTGGACCGCATTCAGTCTGTTGTTGCTCAAGCAACTGATGTACCGCAAGGAGAAGTGCCTTATTTGATGCAGCAAATTCAACTACTTGAAGCTGGGAAGAGCATGGGTGAGAGCAGGCCTGCTGTTCGCAACACATTCGTTTCTTCGTATTTTGTTAGCCAAGTAACGACAGATTCATTGTAATTTTCAGTTACACAGCGAATGCTGGAGTTTGAAAAAGAAAATGGTCAACTCAAGAGATCTCTCGAGAATGGTCAGCAGGAAAGAGCGGAGATTATGGCGAAACTCAAACAACTTAGTGGTCAAATTCGAACTCTAACGGATGAGAATGAGGGAAACAAGGTACATAATTCCTTGATAGCTCGCGCCTCTCCATGGGAAGCGATAATGATTAACCAGCAGATTTACAGCTGGTTATGGCTTGTAAAATAATAACGTTTCCTAATGGATTGATATAAGATTGATGCTCTTGCAGGTCGAAAAAGAGATGGTTAGTAAAGAGCTTGCAAAATGTAAAACGCAAAATGAGAAGTTGGAAAAGGAGTTGGACGTACTGAACAAGACTTTAGATCAAAGGTATTTTGCTACAATCCCTCACTTTTCACGAACCACCACTCGCTTTTTCTTTCGTTTCAGACCTAGCGAGGATGATGTAGCCGTGTTGCGCACTGAGCTTGTGCACGCACAGAAGTTGATGGATGAGATCTCTCAGCAAAAGGACGTTGAAATCAACGAGCATATAAACTCTATTCGCCAGCTCAATATGGAGCGAGAGAAGTATACAAAATTATGCACTTTCCTATCCTTGTCTTATTCTTTTTTAATCCTCAGGCAAAAATGTGTGCTGGAAAATCTACAGAAACAACTGGTGGATAGCTGTGGAACTTCGAAAGAGTGCGTTCACAGGGAATTTTGTTCAATTCTATCGCACCGCGTTCACTTTTGTTTATAGTTTTCCCTTCATAAAAGAAACCACTGTTTATTCAGATCGTCAGAGAAAGTTCGTGCTTTGCTGTCTGAATTAGAAGACACTCGACAGTTGCTTACGACCTGTCAGAAAGATCTAGAAGATGCGAAAAGTGATGCATCCCAAAAAGGAAAACGTGTTGAAGAGCTCCACGGAAAGTGAGTGCTACGAGATGTGCCAAAAATTTAGTACGGAAAATACATCAATATTGAATCGGGCAATGATATTTCGATACTTTTATGGTGTTTTTTCTGTTTTTCTACTGTGTAAGTCTGGATTACTTATTTTTCAGGATTGAGGCGAACCTCTGCGAACTCACTGCTTGTCGTGATAAAATCGCACAACTAGAAGAGACAGTTCGTGTGAGTGCCCGCGAAATTGACGACTCTCATGCAATGAATGAGAGTAACCTCACGAAGTTGACTCAACTCAGTGATAAACTCGAACAGGTGCACAAAGTTTTATTTCTGTAGTGTGCTTTATCAACGAACTTTTGTTTTTATCATTTTACTCTCTTTTAATTTCGACTTAATTATTTTTTGCTTGATTTGTCTAAGAATACAATTCGATTTTGGCAATTTTCATAATTTATTTCATGAATTTTGATTGTATTCAATTATTTTTGTTTTGTTGTGGTGTTGACAAATTTCGGTGTCGTTGTCTTATAAAGTTCAGGTTTGTAGATGATTGAAGAGAAGAAACGTTACGAAACTGAGATGTCTAAATTTGAAGAGAAGAGCGAAGTGCAGTCAAACAGTATCAGAAGTGTAAGTGCCCTATTTTCCAGTTTTTTTTTCTTTGCATTGCTCCCTTGCAGTGATCGGGCTTGCTTTCTTGTCTATTTCTTCGACATGAGATCCTATCAGCTTGTTCCATTCTCTTGACATTAAGTAAATTCACAGCTTTCACTTTTTACTCGTTGAAAACATTTTTCTTTTCAAAACATCAAGTCCACATAGTAGTAGTTGTTGCAGTAAAATAGAAGGATATCCTGTTATATGCTTTGCTACCACATACTTGCTTCCTTAGGTCGTCATGTCGGTTTTTTTCCCTCCTGTTATATGTCATTTGTTATTGAGTTTCATTTGCTTTCTCAACTATTCAAGTGTTTATTTCGTGAAAGCCCTACTTACGTAATAAGTAAATAATCAAATGTTTCAGTAAGTAGTTTAAAATCTCCCTACTGCTTAACTCTCGTCTTGATTATTGTGAGTACTGGTGACTATTAATGACTTATACTGGCTGGTAACAGCATGCTATTCTCTGCACAAACATGGCTGCGCTCATAGAGCCTGCTGCGCTGTTTCGTTCGCAAAACCAGCGAGCTGTTTGCAGTAGCCAGCACCACAGTGTCCTCACTAGGTGTCAGTCTGCAACCATAGGCAAGCATGAACAGCTCTCAACCTTCTACAACATTTTCGTGAAGTACCAGTCCTGCTTTCTTATAATGCATCATGAGGCAAAGTCCTTCTTCGTTTCACCAATTGAAGACTAGCAGTCTCTAAGAATTAATAAGTGGATCCATGAAGTTTTTTTGTGTCATGTGTATGTCCTCACAACGAATTGAGCGTTTGTTGAGGTAACCTAGCCGGGAGCAAGTTTATCACTGTGTTGGATACTGACAGAGTGATTGATAATTCCAAGTCTTTGTCAGCTATCTTCCATGATGATTTAAACATTCATTTTGCCTATCCTCGGCAGCTTATAAAGAAATGCCTACCTAACATTTGGCGACAAAATCTTGATTCAATCATCTAGTTCACCCCGTCTCTATATACAGTTATTAAGAACGGGTTTTTACAGCTTTTTTCCATTATGTTGATGGAAAATCTAGAGGAGATTTCCATATTCATCGTTAATCTTTTAGAAGACGATCCGTGCATTTCAGCGACATCTAGCGTTACTAGACTGTAATTTATTCACACTCAGAGTTCTTTTTATATCAAACCTGACATTCTGGAAAAAATGCCAATAATTAGCGTTCTTTTTGCAGTTAGAACTATCAAATATGGACCTCACCAACGAACTCTCTTCTCTGGGATCACTTCTCGAGCATGAACGACAACTTATCAATGAGAAGGTATGTATTGCTTCTTTCGGTACTGGTAATGAATGTAGCTACTGACTGATGTTCCAATCTGATCTTCTGGAGAGGACGTATTATTTCAGCAGTGTACAAACAAATATCTTTTACAGAATAATGTCATCGCATCTAAAGATCAAGAGCTATTTGCTGTACGAGAAGATTTGGAGCGGGCTCGGAGCGAGATCGAGAAACTCTCAAGCCAATGCACATCGAAAGCTGCCGAAATTGAGTCAATGTCAAAGCAAGTTGTTACCTTACAAGAAAGCTCGAAGGAACTTGTAGAAAAGGTGTGTCAGTTTTTAGTGATCTACCATAGACCATCATCTACATTCTTAATTTACAGGTTTCCCAGGGAGAAGGCGGGGCAAGAATGGCGATAGAGCAGCTCAATGAGGAGAAGCAGAGTTTATTGGAGAAGATTGCTCAGCTGACAAATGCACTTAAAAAAGAAGTAAGTTTCTCTTTCCTATCAACATTCACAACTAAGAATTGTTGGTTAGTTTTGCATTTGTCACATGTTCGCGAATTTCAAAAGGATTGAAAATAATTTTTTAAATGTTGCGAAAGTAACTGTTTCGGACCAAAATACATAGAGCTGCACTTTACGGTTGCTAAAAAGCTGCTGCGATTACTATTACCATGGATGTTCAAGCGGACTCTTCTGCTACTTATCACTTCTTATTTAATGTTTTCAGAAGGATAGTTTCTTGGAGAAAACAAATGAACAGGAGAGAAGCAATCGCGAGGAGCGAAGAGTTGCCGGCGAAAAACTCAAGAAGGTTGAAGACCAAAAGGAAGAGTTAGAGAGACGTCTGCGTGAAGCTGAGGATGACAATAACCGAAAAGTGAGCTCCTCCTCAGCTTTCCTTTTGCTTCAAACGTATAACTCCGTTATATAGGCGGAACGATTTGTTGAAATGGAGAAGGAGATCGAGGAAGAGAGAAGGAAAGCGAATGAGCGAGTAAATAAATTGAAAGAAGTCGTCCGTATGAAGGAAGCAAGTGCGTTGGAGGCCAGAAAGCAATTCGATGAGGTTGGATATACACTATCTCATAATTTTTGCAGTAGGATCAGGGTGTCGCGAAAATATTTGCCGTTTCTTGGTGCTGCATAAGTAAACATCACCCAATTTGAGCCATGATTTTTGGGTGGTCACGCTTTGTGGCTTCAGACCCGATCACTCTGGTCACCAGGTTTTCTTTTTTAATTCCTCTTTCCCGCTGCCACTGAAATTGATGATTTCTGTGTTCACATGTGTCATGTAAATTGTGTTGCTGATAATTTGCACTCAGGCTTCTATTTTTCCGTCAACTTTTCTTTTTACAGTTGTCTGCTGAATTGTCGGACAAAAACCGCCTCCTTCGCGAGAAGGAACGACAAATAGAAGAAAATCGTCGCAAAATTGAAGAATCTGTCAAGCACATCGCGGATGCAGAACAGAAAGCTAGGAAGCTTGTAAGTTTTGATTGTCCGACTTGAGATTTTTCTTGAACAACTCCATTTTCAGGAGGCAGAGCTGTCACAAAGTGAAGCACAACGCGTTGCGGTGTCTGATTCGGAATCCGAGCTGCGTGGTAGACTCAGTGAGCATGAGTCGCTTTTGGTCACTTTGAAACAACAAGTTGAGAAAGTGGGTGTATTGGCCTCTTAATTTTGAGAACGACAGCATCTCCTGTGTGTGCACCTTCTCTATCCTCTTTAGTATTCTGTAGATTTTTCCATTGCTAACGTTTGCTTTAATTAACACTACGACAGTTGGCGATAAGTTACGAAATTTTGTTGTTTTTATTGAAGGCCTTCTTACAGCTGACTGCCGACCTGAATGCAAAAGAGCAGGCGCTGCGTGAATCGAACAGTGAAGCAGCGGAGAAAGAGGAGCATTGGAGAAAGAAGCGTGAAGAGTTGGAACGACAGATTGAGAAGGACCACGAACACAACGAAGAGCTGTTAGCCACGACTAAGGAATTGCAGAATAATTTGGAGTCTGAGAAGAGCGAAAATGTTTCACGACAGGTTTGCTCACAATTTTTGCTCTAATATTCCTTCCTTAATGTGCGAAGGGGTCGAGAGTGATTTGGTTTTTTTTTCAGGCGAAAATTGACGAATTAACCCTGAGAATAAATGAAGCGTCTACTCGCATCGCTGAGTTGGAGAAGGAGTCCGAAGAACGTCAGAAGACTACGAAGGCTCTGGAGGAGAAAGTCGAACATCTGGTAATGACATCATCGATACTTGTATAACGTGGCTTTATACTCTACCTTCCGAAAGTTTTGAAGATTAAATTAATGCAAATTTTAACGATGACGGTTGGTTGCCAACATCGGCGAGAGACGCGACTGTCAAAACGACAACGCCGCAGAAGTAGTTCATTTACTGATCGCTCCATCACAAATAATGTTTGTGCAACCCGTTAATACTCGAGAGTTGTACTCACTGCACAAAGCAGCAGTGTTTCCTCCCATAAAATATAGCAGCCAGAAGATTTCTTCAATATTTTTAGCAATACCCTGTCGTGTTCTTCTCTTGTTCCAATTTTCACAGTGCAATATGTCTTGGCTGAGATTGGTCGAGACCGTACATGTTCTTATTGGCAGTTAGATATGCTTACAGAATGGGCGACTGACAGAAGAGACAGCACGTTTCGAAGAGATGCAGAAGAAGTACGAAGATGAAGTAGTTTTGCTACAGGTATGTTTCTGAGAATGTCAAGTTATGGTTGGGAGAGGAATAATACATCTTAGTCGGTTGAAAATGCTTTGTGTGATTCGAAAATGGAGCTGGAATCGGTGAAGAAAAGCGATGCTTCTCGACAGGCGGAGTTGGAATCCCTTGTACAGCAAATGGAATCGAAGAATTCTGACTTACACGCCCATATGGAAGAGAAGGAACAGGTAAAAACCAGTTTTTTTTTAAATTTGAAGGTGTAGGATCCAATTCCGTTTGTTGAAGGAAATCCTCCGTTTATCCAATGCAAATGCTCGTTTGGAACAAGATCTTTCGGCAAAATCAAGCGAACTTGACGATTTCCATGAACGTATGGTGAGTGTTGTTTTTTTTTTGTTTCGGTATCATTGTTCAGCGGTACTTAGCTCCCCTGGATTGGTGACTTAGCCAGTAATCGAATTTTGTGAATTTGTAATATTTGAAGATGTGCTGTGCCTACGGGGAGAGGGGGGATGCGAGCTGTGGCCTGGCCAGTCGATTTTGATGTTTGATTTACGTCCTTTCACTGCCTGATGTAGATTCACACTTTGGTTTTCCAAATGAAGATAGATATGGCCCTGGTAGCATACACAGGGCGCATGATCTGACGGCTTCAATTACGTACGCTTGATTTCACTAGGTTTTGATGTGCCTACTTCACTAGGTTTTGATGTGAATTTGGTGTCATTCCTTCTATTTGGGCGTGCTGCATCTATCCCCTTCAAAAGGGATTCTGTGGCTTTCTCCCATCGCTGGGAACTAGTGTGGTCGTAGTTGCGGACACTGTCAGATCATGGGCCCTCTGTGGGCCACCAGACCATACTTCTTAGGCTGGTCTTTCCACTTCAGCATATTTTAATTTTTCTTTTTTTTTTTATTTCCAATAGATAGGGCGCGTGTGGCGCAGTGGTAAGAGGCTCGCTGCGCACGCACATGGTCGATGGTTCGATCGCGCGCCCACGGCCAACCAAGCTGTCCATCCCTCCGGGGTCGGTAAATTGGTACCAGAGGAGTCTCGGAAGATGAAGCACTGACTTGGTTCATCGGATGCCCCCCGCAAGTCATTGTATAGGGCACATACGCATTCAACGCCTCTACGATGTTCAGATGAATACGAATGCGTGGCGCATCCCTCGTGACGGGATTGATCAACGCCGACCACTTTATCCTTTATTTCCAATAGATTAATGTAATTGACAATAAGTAATATAAGGATCGCTTGCTAAAGACCTTCTGCTCCAATTGTTTTGTCAGAATTTGTTACTATAATATTTCTATTTCCGTTTTCCACTGTGTTGCAGGAAAAGTTCGAAGGAGAGTTGGCTGACGAGCGTCGCAAGTTTGAAGCACTAGAAGCGGAGCGGCAAGTGGTAACAGATGAGTGTGTTCTGCTACGTAAACAAAACGAGGAGGCAACAAAGGTAATGACGACAGTGTGAGATTTAGCAACACTTTGGCACAGCATTCAGGCTCTGTAAATGTGTAAAAAACTTTTTGTGAATTTGTGCTTGCTCAATTAGAGCTTAAATATTCACATTTGGGTGCAGCCCAGCATCGCGAAACTGTGACCGAAAGTTACGGTGTACCTGAAGAACTTACAGTGGGCGTCGATGGCGGTGACCCCTTTGTGGCCTCGAAAAGCACGCGGCGCGACTGCGCCGCCCGAGCAGGAGTCCCCTCCAGGACTACAAACTATGGGGTGTTCATGACAATTAGTTAGTTTTCTTATTAGGTAACATCAAATGTGATGAACAAACACCGAGAACACCCAAATTCGTCACTGCAGCGACGATTTCATCGTGAGCGGCGTTCTTTCCGAGGCCGTGGATTGGTCACCGCCATCGACCCCCACTATAACATCACTTGACACCTTTTATCGTTCGAATTGTGTAGTGTCGTTCCATGAGCACAAATGTTCCGGTAGATCCTCTTCAAATTTTGTTCGTTTTACAGGTTTCAAGCGAAACTATGCAACAGTTGCAAGCAGAAGTTGATTTGTTGCGTGATAGCGTTCTAGCAAAGGAGGAGGAGTTGACGAATGTTCGTGGTCATATTTCTGTAGTTTCCGTATATCCCACATCCCTTCGTGATTCTAGGTGAAGGGAAGATGCGCTCAATTCGAGCAGTTGTCCAAAGATATCCAGTTTTCTATGGATCGCGAATTATCAGCGAAGTCAGCGGAGATTGTGAGATTTTTGAGAAGTAGCTGCAACTTGCACCATGGAAGACCTTGTTACGATGTGAATTTTTTTACAGGAAAGGTTGCTCTCTTCTGCAGCTGAAGTAGAGTCTGCGGTAGCGGCGAAAGAAGCGGCGCTAAGCGAAGAAATTTCTGCGTTGAAGAGATCAATTAAAGCAATTCAGTCTGAGCTCGATGAGCAAGTCCGCCTGTCCGCAGAAAGTGCGAAGACCGCGGAAGAGCTGACGAGTGCAAATATGGGTATGTTTTAGACATTTGCCTCTAAAGGGTAATAGTGGAGGACAAATTGGAACACATCCACTTGCAGATTTGACGAAGAAGGTAGCATCATGGGAAGAGGAAAAGAATGCGCTCATCGAACGGTAATCACCCTTAACATGCTGAACTTCCCTTGTGTTCTTGTGTCATTTAAGCAATTTTATTTATTATGCTCCATCTTTTGATGGTTCAAGACAAAATTAGTTGTCTATAGATGCCTCAACACCGAGAGCGATCTGGATTTCGAACGAGATCGTGCGTTAGAGAACAAACGTCGCTTCGACGAAGCATTATCTGCAATGCATGAATTGGGTAGAGCCAACCAATCACTGCAGGTTAGCTTCATTGATCTTAATTGTCGTATGATTGTTGAAGCTATTTGATGAAAGAAAAAAATTTGGCTAGAGAAGGCGCAAACTGTAAAAGTAACTGTACTGGATAAACATGGCTCCCAAAACATGAAATTGTAATTGCCGTAGTGATCTTGTTTGATGAGAAGTGGAAAGCACGCGGCTGATGCGGATAGAACTGTTTTAATGGATTAGCGTCCTGTATATTGGTTTAGTGTAGAAGAATGAAGTAGTTTTATTCACAGTCCTAGCTCACATAGATGCAGGAACCCTATAAATATGCAGGAATCTTATAAATAGACTTCATTTACTATTATCATTGCAAAATCGAGCTCATCTGAAAAAGCTGTCGATTATTTTTGACAACAGGTGGTTTCCTCATTGATAATTATCACTTTGCTCTAGTATTTTAGTGTGATCAAGGGGATTTAATAATGTTTCACAATTGCTCCAAAATTCCATACCGAAGCAACACCCCCCCCCCCCCCCCCCC
>JARK01001450.1:472745-499349 GCA_000688135.1 Ancylostoma ceylanicum | reverse complement strand
TGACATTGTCCGCAATTACGTCTGCTTGATTTCTAAGCCTACTTCATTATGTTTTGATGTGAATTTGGTGTCATTCCTTCTATTATGGCGTGCTGCATCCATCTCCTTCAAAAGGAATTCTGTGGCGTTCTCCCATCGCTGGAAACAAGTGTGGTCGTAGTTGCGGACAATGTCAGATCATGGGCCCTGTGTGCGCTACCAGACCATACATTCTCTTGAATATAGGGCCTATGTGGAACACTGCAAAACTACTGTCTTATCCAATTCATATTCTAACAGGGATATAAAAATAATTATCATGGCCAATACTAGATTACCTCCTTACTATCTTGTCTCAAATGCGGACGAAATTTTTGCATTGGAAGAAACTGTTGCTTTTCCTCTTGGCTGCCAACTGTAATTAGCTGATCGGCTAGAACAAGTAGGGTGACTGAATCTGAGGCAATCATAGGCAGGCAACTATGCCTTATGTTAAGAAGAATGTGGGCCACTGCTGTTCAAGATGTCCGCCTCCTATTCCCCCTTGGTTTATTAAATGGATGTTCCCTCATTAATTTTTTTCCTGGAGTTTGATCACTGTTTCTTCATTTTCCTTGCACTTGTTCAATTTCTAGATGGATATCTCGAAACATACATCACGAACATGGCTGGACGACTCGGCTGCCGTGAATTGTACCAGCTGTGGCAAAGTGTTTAGTCTCACTGTTCGGAAGCATCATTGTCGAGTGTGTGGGCTGATTTTCTGCGCACCATGTAGCTCAAAAACTGCACAGTAAGTTTATTTCCTCTACAGCTATGCTATTTCCTTTCTTTTATGTCTTTTTAATTCCCGAAATTATTTTAGGATTGCCAGCCATAAGAATCCAGTGAGAGTTTGCGACAGTTGCCACACCGAAGTGCAAAATAGGTGATATGTTCATCGTTCACTTGCCTCAAGCGTTTTAGTGCTCACATTTGTACCTATTGTTACTATTTCACGACTATCGCTTTCACTTTTTTAAACTTAGTTATCTATTTATTTTGAACTTGGTGGACATCGGTCTTCTCTTGATGTGATATGTACTTTGTGATTTCCCCCACTTTCTGGGTCTCCATGTCTACTTTTTCATACTCATTTGCATAATGGTATACTCATGTCTTTGCGTTTATTGAAATCAAATAGAATTCTCCTCTTATCATCCTCATCAGTGGTGCATTGATTTTATTCGGATCTGCTTCGAACATAGCGTGTTACAAAACTTGTGATAATCTTCACATTTGTAGTCAGAACATGGAGATTTTAGTTTCAAGGCTTCTATCAATGAGCATTGAGTGCAGTTTTATTTTATTTTGGCTGATTTCTTGGTCTACGTTTCGCTCAGTTTTTGACACATTCGCGACGTTACGCTTCCAAGGTGGACTACGACGTGGACACTGGCGGTCTCAGGCATGTGCTTGTGCGCCACCGGTGGTGCACGCTGTCGCACGTGTAGCACACCCCACGACAACATTGCGCACATTGCCGCGAATGTGTTAAAACAGACATCCATATCATCAGAAGCCTTGAAATCAGATAAGTTTTCTAAGTTACAGTTACAATCTGCCATACTTAATACTGATTTTTTGATAGTGATGACCAGAGAATATCTAATAAACCTGTTTTATTCAGTCTGCGAAAGTTTTCTCACCTTTGGGCGCTAAAACAAGACGTGAATCCAACTATGGGACTCAGCTCAGCCATAGTCCTCGGAACGTAAACGGATTTTGTACGGATTACATCAGAGTTGCACCTGTATGTAGTACATATCTATATCACTACAGGTATCACTGCAGAAGAGTTGTGTTCAACTCCCATTTTTTCGAACTGACGGGATCTCTCGGGAAGCTTGTTTCTCTCACCTTGGGTGTAGTTCATTTCCGAACCAATCGATTGAACACACTGGTTCTGTTCTTGGAGTAAGAATGAATTTGTGAATGCCGCTAAAGCCCAGAGATTATCTAAACACAGTTTTTTTTTTATTAAAGTCTGCAAAAGAATGTTGTTGAAATTGTCGCTAAATAGTGATTTCACATCGAAAATGTGTGAGAGAAAAAGAGATTCCGCCTTTAGCTAAAATCTGGATGAGTTCGGAAACAACCGGACTAATTCGAACCAGAGATCTGCGCAACAACAATCCGCTTTTCGTAAATCGTAATATTTTCAAAATCTTCGTAAATCGTGAACCGTAAATCGTAACTGAAAGTCTGAGTAGTGCTGGTAGGAGCTTGAAATCCCCTATTCTTTTGTTAACAAGTTCATCCTCAAAGTGTTAGCATCTACTGCAAAATAGCTCCTCAAAAAATAGCTCCTAAAAAATAGTGAAAGCATCTACTGCAAAATAGCTCCTGCCACAACTCTCCTATCTCATTTTTAAAGTGATAACGTTATGATAAAAAGAAGTTTTTTTTTCATGCTTTCTGCTACCTGGTCATTGTGTGACCAAGTAAGTCGCTGTACCGGGTGCATACGCATTCAATGTCTCTGCAACTATCATGCGAAGTCGAATGTGGGGTGAATCCCAGGAAGGGACCACTTCAAGCACTCTATTTTTCTCGTTTATGGGCATTTTAATTGGTTCGTAAGGGCTCGGTTAGGGAAAAAATCCTGCGCACTACATCACCATGCATTTGAATTTAGAAAAAGAAACAATGCAAAGCTTCTTGACAAACCACAGGATTTCGGTGGACAGCTCGTATCCTCTGCTATAGCTCAGCACCGTGCCGAAAACAGAGCTAAAAATTTGGCTGCTGATGTTTTGTGGGGTTTCCTGTTGCATTTCGATCTACTGTTCTCTATCTATCTCCTCTACGTTAGTCTTGAAGATGATTTTCATATGAGCCGTTGTTTTCAAATGAAGAAAACCACAAACAGAACTACGCGAATTCATTCCTAATTTAATCAAGCCATGCATATTTGCTCCGTTGGCACCTGCGCCATGACGAGATTACTTTCATGTTGTTATTTAAGATTTTATTACGAAATTTCGACCATTTTTCGTAAACCGTAAGTCGCAAAAATGGATCCGTAAATCCGTGATTCGTAAATCATAAATCGTGATTACGCACATCCCCGGTTTGGACCCTCGTAGGACGAGGTGAGGCGTTGCGACGTGGAGAAGATCGGACGGAAGAAGTCGGACGAGTCCGTATGAAACCTTCTGTGTACGGTTTATTAGCGTCGCGGGATAGGTCCTCGGACGTGTCTCCCTCCTACAAAGAGCGTACGCTGAGAAACTAAGCGCAGTGTTTTCTGAGCTCTGGTTGCAATGGTATCTCGTATTTCGTTGCAATACGGCATTTCTTCGTTTCTGTGTTGATTGATGGAAGATTTCGTCACGGATAAGGTAAGGTCGCTCGGTTGACCCTGAAATCTATTACGTCATTGTTCCGGTGCATATCACATAACTATTTGTATCAAAGTTTCATGCCACATCAATGATCTTTGGTCATTATATCGTGGAGAAATTTAGAATGAAAAGCAATTGCGAGGAAAGTGATCAATTCTGGATAAAAAGCAGGGCAGCTTGAAAAAATTAATTATAGTATCTACAGGCCCAGCTCTCGTTTCAGCAGATTATACCAGAGGTTACATATTTTGCTCTTGCAAGTCAGAATTTGGACTCATGGAATTATTGGTAAGCGAAATCGGGCTGACAAACCAAGTTTCACTTACTGTGGCATTATGTAGTCTATCCGATAGCCATTCACTTTAACAATCATTGGTTTACTTGGTTATAGTTTTATGGTTCCCAGCTCAGGAGGTTGGTCCTTGCTCCATGGTTTAAACTCAGCAAGTGCTCCTATTTTATATGACCAACTTACTGCAACCTTGATAGCCTCTCGGATAACAAATATCATTAAACTCCAGCGATGGTCCAATGCATCGAAGTTCAGACTACTTGCGTACGACCCTGAAACGCGCAAGTGGCACGCCGGCTGCATTTCGGGAGTGGCTCGGAGCAGTCAGCTCGATTCTTTCACAATATCTTCCCCTAAGAAAGTGCCACAGTCTATTTATTCATTTGATACGCCTGTAGGTGTGCTATGTAAATCGTAAAAAAATAAAATGATAAAAATATGACATGGTGAGGAGTACAGGGCAGGTAGTAGTCGAGTGTGAAGATATTGATAAAACAAAAACAAAAACACTGGAACAGTAGGACTAACCATAAGAGAAGAGTATGAATGACAACACGCAGACATAGGATGCTGTTGTAGCGCCAGTCAGGTTACACAATCAAGAGATTGTAAATTGAACATAATTCAGCAGCTAGACGCCAGACGCTATAAAAGGCAGGAAAGTAGTACTGGTAGTGAAGAACCAAGACGCGTAGAAACAATGCATGATGGACTATCAGAACAGGCCGGATAGTTTTGGAGGTAGCCACCCACATCAGCCAGCAGGGTCATCTCATTCTAAAACAGAGTGATAGGAGCGCGACCGAAAGTTCGACAAGCGGGTAGACTGGCTGACCGGCTTATCCGGAGGGCTGAGTTGAAACGTTTACCATGGACCTTAATTTGAATCTTTTCCATGGACCTTACTGAGGGAGAAACGAGTCGGACACAACACAGCTTCATTATCACGTACCTCCTTTACAATTCGGGAGTGTTTGGGAGCAGTCGGTTCAGGTCTCTCATAAAATCTTCCTTTAAGAAAACGCCACAGTTCGCAATCGGTTTGGTAGATAATTAAAGAAGACACACTAACGCTCCATTTTGTCATTATTTCTGCAGTCGCATGGAAAATTTTCGAATGATCAGGCCAGCCAATTCGTGAGCAATCATCCTTGTCTACGTTAGTCTGGCATTGGGTTTACGGTTAAAAATTGGATGAAAACGTCACAACCACGTTAAACACGGTCGACTTACAGTAGCAGCTAATGAGATATGATCATTGGTATTTTCGACAGTCGAATTTTCGTATATATCCTGGCCGTAGATTGAGCTGTTGAAACGAAATTGGAGGAATGATGAGGTACAATGTAGACTTCACTTTCCACCGCTGCTTTGGAGGAAACTGCTTTCGAAACTCTAATCTAACCATTTTCGTCAAGATGTTAGTTTGTCGTCTACATTTCTATGTGTCGACACAAAAATGGACTGTATTAAGCCTTACAATAGTGAGGCTTAAAATTTGCAATAAGGTAATTTGCTACGAAATTCCTCCTTTAAGGTTCATTTATTTGGACAAGAAGTAACAGCAACATGTGCAGTAATACTGAGAAAAAAAAAGCTTTGAATGATTTCAGAGCAAAAGCACTCGTTCCGACGGTGGATAATTTTATGGTACTTGTTACTAAACAGTATTCCAGAATTAATTTAGGTGATGCAATGTTGTTTTTATTCTCGGAATAGAATGAAACCGACATTTTGGCCTCTGATCGAATCCTGTTGCTGCGATATGACTATATTCATTGATTTTTGAGCTTTTGAAGTAGCACTCTCGGATCCACCCCATTTGCGTACGTTTTCTTTCACTTATGTAGCACCACCAGAAAATTTTGAAAATGATATGAAGATATTCCCCCCCAAGAGCGAGGCCAGAATTTGTTCGTTTTTTCGTTATTCGCACCTTTCTCTCTCAGTCACGTTGCCGAGTTGACGAAAAAAGTTTTAGCTTAGTTCAGATTGTTTTCTGAACTGTAATGTACTCTTTTTTTTTCAGAAATCTTTCTAGCGTTAATCCATTGAAGTCGTATTAGAACGAAAGAAAAAAGAAGAACATCTTCAAGAGTTCAACAATGATGGAACAGCTCAGAGATTATTTGCTTTGGAAATGGTCAGAGTATATGTTCTTTTCGACAAAAGGCCTTAAGACGAGTTTGGCATTTGTACCTCAAGTGCAGGTTTTTGTACGTTAGGGAATCAGTCACTTTATAAAGATCAGCTGACAACTGAACTATACTTTTTGGTTGGCCTTTGAACTCGCGATTCCGCACTACCATGTGACCCACGTGAAGTCCACCATTTTGGGTGGAATAAGAAACATATTGTACACACAAGGTTAAGTTGAACATTGAAATCCTTCTTGGGATGCGGGAACACCTCTTGGTAATTTCACGGGGAATAGTATTTACTTGTACTGCCCAGCGTATAATTAGAATTTCGCCAAGAAGACGTTTTTCTCTCGTGTTGAAGAAGTACGTATGTATCACAAACCGGCTAGGATCTGTGCCGGGTTGTTCTTTGGAGTGATGGAAAATCACAAAAATATGGGCGTGGCGGAAGTTTACACTCATTTTATCTACGTTTGTTGTAAACACCTCGTGAAGTCTTCGGAAAAATGAAGTAGGAAAGGAATGTGAGAATAAAAATAGTTGTGTTTTAAAAAGGTTTCGGAATAGCGAGCATTCCTTCTCATATTCATTCCTAACTCATGAGCTAATAATCAGCTGATCGATGAGCTGCGATTTCGAAATCTGGCCAGAAGTGTCTCTATCAAGAGGTATGGTCGTAGTTGGAGAGTTTTTAGAACTTCCGCTTTACTTTCTCAAAACTTTGTGCGAGATCCCGTGGTCATTCAAAGGTCTTCTGCTCTTTACTTTTCAGCATTTTCTGTCCTGATGATACAGAATTGGTGTTGTTTTACACCCCTGCTCACGTAGACGAAAATTACCTCCGTTTTTGTTAACGTTGTTCGATATTCGTCTGGCCGGTTCTCTCGACGTCAGGCCCTTCATAAGGAGGAAAACGGAAGCGAAAGAAGGCAGGACGAAATCAGACAAAATTTGTTCGATCTCTCACATGCATTAGAGAATCCTTGATGTTTCCCCAACCTCATTGGTAACCATCATTTTTCACATAGGCGTTTATCACACATCCTCTGAAGGTTGGCCCGAAAGTCTTGCACCAATATCTATTTTTTGATAAAAAGAAAAAGAGAAAGGTTCTAGGTCTTGAAATGAAATTCGTCGGCAACAGAATGTCTTGAAATGTTCTCCTTCTCGTCAACCATAGAAATTCACAGTGGGGCTCAAAGGTAATACAGAAACGTAACAAAGTCTGGAAATGTATCTTCAAGGGATGGTTTAGCTTTCGTGGAACCATAGAATTTTATAAGGAGCTTCTGTGAAATTCTGAAGTCATATTAAATTTTTGAATTTCCGTAGACTGTTCAATCTTCGTTTCGGGCATATACATATAGGTATTTCTCCACCTGCATCCATCATTAATGTAAAGGAAATCTACTAAATTGAGTTTGGAAGGACCTACGTAGACATATGCAGGGTTTTAAGTTGAAAAGCTTGTGCAACGCGTACATACCTACAGTAATGAACTCCAAGCAGTCGTTGACAAGGTGCGGGACCGCGGTGCGGCGTTCTTGGGCAGAGATACAGAGTCTCTGCATGCTGGCTCCGGTGCCTCTGCCTAGGAACGCCGCGCCGCCGTCCCAGTTGTCTACGGTCGTTTGGAGTTGACTGTGTTTTGTCGGGCTATGGGACAATGTCAGACCAAAGAAGCTTCCTTCCTCTCTGGTTCCGGAAGTAGTGAATTTCCCATCCGTAGGGAAGGCATCACTCAACCATATTTGAAGTAAAAACAACGAATTTGCACCACGTGCATGTTGAAGACTTTTCAGTCTACTCTCTAAGTATTTTAGATGATTCCAACAACGAAAGCGAATGCAATTGTTTTTGCGCAGAATTTGTCTATCAGCACGGTCACACATGTGAATAACAACTGCTACAAAACTGTTTTTGTTACTCAACCTCATTACGGTGTGTGAAGAGTGGAGGAATTGTAAGAGTGTTCTCCACAATCATTCTGAGGAACTCATTTTTGGGATAAATTATACAAACCCAAATTACATTGTTGTGGTTTAGCTGAAGTGCAAGCGTAGCTAGTTAGAGTAGCCACTTTTTCGTTGTTTGGTGATGCGTGCCTCATGAGATGTGCTCGAAAAGAGCGTGAAGACATAGGAAACTCCGAGCAGTAACTCGCAAAGCAGCAAAAGTAAGAGTTTTTTTCTTAGTTTTGCAAAGGAAATATGATCTTCTGCAGCATGTTCTTTTTCACGTCTTCTAATAAAAAACCTTTCCACTCGAGTGAGCCTACTTCCTTACCGGTTTTCCCCAAAGAATTGCAGATCTGCCCGGCAACCACCATTAGAGCTTCTCGCAGTGTTAAGCAAACCGCAAGGTCGTCCGTCCATGGTTGCCAAAAACGGAGACACATGACGACTCGGTGACAGTTCACACTTCCAAGGTCGATCTGTCTATGCTATTCCAGTTGTCCGCAGCACCGCCATCGTGCGTGGTGGTTGGTTGCTCTGGTATTCCCACAGCGGAAACATTTCTATTTATGGGGCAATCTCTCCAGTCATCGTCTTGGCATTCTGTGCACTCATCGTCGAAAGTAGAAAGCCTGGAAGGAAGCCACGCACCGATAGACTACATTCTAAAGCTATCCACAGATAAATTATCGGCATTCGCTACTACATATAGCACCGAAACCAGTTGGTGACGCTGTGAACAATTGGTCATTTGCAGTGGATGTTTGATAGCCTAGTCGGTTTATGCTGCCTTCGGCGCTACCTCTACGCAGTTTCCGCAACCTTGATCAAGCAGTTCGTTGCTTTTTCTTTCGTTGATCTCTGTGTTGGATACGCTTTAGTGAAGGATGATCCCCAGAATTGCTCCTGAAGAGTGCTAATTGAAGCAAATGCTCGAATATCTAACAATTTCTAACAGCTACACTCATAAAAGCTTGTGATCTAGCTGGATAGCAGACTAATACTAGTGCTCGTAGGCCTGTGCCCGTATTCTCGGATATGCACTACCTCACCCACAACTCCATGGTCGACGAGATTCTCAAGCAAGTATCACCGCATTTTGTTCGAGAGTTTTGTCTAGGAAAAGTAGTATGTGTTGGGGGCAATGAAATTCGGTAATTTTTGTGCATTGCCCGTATCCACTAAACCTGAACGTAGGAGGGAAAACACAGCGGATATATATCCATTTTCACTTCTTTTCATCCACTCTGCTATCCAATATAGGTATGTGATCCTTCCACGTGTTCAATTCTAGGTGCAGCTGCGGTGTCTCAGCGAAAGACAACAAGAATTGAACATTGGAAGGCAAATTCTCAGCCATGTTGATATATCCGCTAGAGTACGTTTATCCGACCAGATAAATACGAACCCAGGGAGTCGTCCACTTTTTCTAACTGGAAGGCCACATTCCTGCTCGGAAAGTCCACGCGTCCCCTGTGCTGGTTCCTCCAATTTTGTACCTAGTGGTTCAAGTTTCGGAAGAAACTTTCCTATGTTCTCGGGAAGAAATAACAAAGAGCAGCGATGCCGATTTTGATGTTACTGATGCGGTGATCTAGAACATTGTACTTCTATCGACAAAGTCATTTGTCTTCCTCAACCCGCCCTTCACGTGTCCCGTTCAGGACCTGTTATATTTGAAAACTGTCTTGATATGATGAAATAAAAGTGTAATATAGTGTAATGACATCAAGCCAGAGTGATTAACGCTCTCTTACGCATAGTTTGTCAAACCCCTATTGTTCAACGAATTTTCATTCTTTAACGTCTCTAGATTCTTGAACGTTCTTCCCGGAAAGATTCTACGATCTTGTATAGTGGACTATTTGCCAGGAAAAAATTTAATGGATTCTTCAACAAATATGATATCACAGCTTGCCATAATTTTTCATGACCCGTCAGTCGCACGAAAATTTACTTGTTTTTGCCCTGGTAACTCGTGCACGTAGCAATTAAATAACCATCCAGACAACTTCCAACAAATTTTGATACTGGATTCTATTTCACACGTCTTCATCGTCTTCATCGAAAATCAATGAATTCTTTGAATTCATTGATTTTCGTTTTTTTCTGCGATCATCGTAATAATAAACAAACACTTGTGCTTTGAATATTTTGAACTCTTAATCTCTTTTCCAGATATGCGAATTATTTTGACACTGGCCCTCTGTGCATTCGCCACAGCATGCGTCCACAAAGGCGAGAAGTTCAAGGATGGTGACACGTGGGTAAGTGAACTTCAGGGAATGTGTAAAAAACGGTCTCCATAGGGTCATTATTAGAACCTACCACTAATTTGATTGGTCTTCTCTTGGCCTTTTCGTTCTTACAAGGTGTGATACCGATCACGCGAGAGACCTTCTAAGGTTCTGTGGAAACTGGTTGGCGTCACATTCTATGCTGACGTAGGAAGTGGGAATAAGATCATAGGGGTGTAAATTACGAGCGATTGGTGGAGCTGCCTTCTTTGCCGTAAAGATTTTCTACTGGAAATTGAAGATGCAATCTGAGTTCCTCTTTGGTATTTTCAGGTTGTTCGATCGACTTTCGTGATGAAGTGCAAGATAAATGCGGACGGGTCGTGGTTCACGAAAGTGATCGGGTGCAAAACGTTGGGCGGCGTCGTGGTTGAGCCTGGAAGAGTCGTGTCAGAAGGAGCTACTGTAGGTTTTTCTTCTTCAAATGAAGCTGAAAAATTGACGTTGTCGGATTAAAGATCGAAAACATCTATCAATCACACAACTGAAAAATGTGAATCCTGGACACGGCCTCTTTAATTCACCAGTTTTCGATTATTTGGCTAAACAAAGGCGGTAATCGGATTAGTTTTTGCACTGCCTATGTTCACTATATTTATCAAAATGTGAGGGGCCCACGGGGGAGGGATACTAGAGGGTCCAACAATTCGTAACGAGATGTACGTCATCAGATGCAGTTTTTGATGCTGGCTACGAATCCGTTTCCCTTATCTGCTGCGGTGCCCTCTGTGAAGTATTCAGAGCAGACCTAAATGACTAGGTATTTACAGACCTACGAATGTAGCACAATGAAGGACGGCCGGGTTGAGATCAAAAGAACGTATCAGAACAACAAGAGGCAGACGAGTTGTGAAGGGCACAATATTGGTTAGCCGATTTTAACTTGATTGTCTGCAAGAAGATAAGTATGAGGGCCACATCAAACTTCAGGAGAGTCGTGGGTGACACAGCACAACTTCCGCAAAATGTGCACTGAGGATGGCGCGCGTATCACTGAATGTCTAACGGATGCCGGTATCAGCGTCCCTCTCAATCAGAATCTGGTGCTCTCAGGCATCGTTTACACGTAAGTCAATCTAAATACGTATCATTATTATTAGCGATTATGTTTAGAATTATGTACTATATTGGTCAACAAGCTTACAGGCTAATTCTAGGCAATTCTTCTAGTTTTCGCTATTTGGTCTTTTGAGACTCTCATCTCACAATCAGTAGTTACCGCTTCACTAGGTATCAGCACTCTACACAAAGGCAAATAGTAAATTTACAATGCGTTAAGATCAAATCCAATCTAGTTGCAACCGTGGATTTCACATATGTATATATTCGGTGATGGTCCCTGATCATTTCTGGATGTTAGAATAAGGGACACCACGCGGACGCAGGGCAGCATAGACAGTGACTAAGTAGTTGTTATTGCGCGCTGTACGAGTATTGCTATGTTCTGACAGTGTTTGTGGAGACATAGTTGAAGGCTTCGTCCCAGCTCACTATCATTATTGGGAGTTCAACTGGAAAAGAATCTCCAATAACTGCTGATCTCTATAGTTTATTTGATTTCTTGCAAAACCGCCTGAAAATTCGTTATCGAGCAGCAATTCTCAAGGAGCCCATGAACGGGTCGGGAGCGGGGCCAAAGCGGGAGAACGAGGCTTCTGAATAACTCACGGCCGCATCTACCGAGAAGATCCAAAGCCGTTGTGAGAGTTCCTCATCACCCACATCCTTATAGGGTACTACATCAGCTCCATACATATGTCACTCTGATGCGAAAATCTCACAGTCCGCTTTGGCTCCACCCACATGCTCTCCCGAAGCTGGTGCCCGAAAAGGGATCTGCGGCAGTTTTACATAAAACCACGTACACCACTGTGATCAGGAGCTCCTGTAGATTCGCCTCATGTGATAGTCTTAAAAACCATCCTGAGGTGGGAAGAATGAATCATAGATCATAATCTTTAAACGAGCATAGAGTGAGGAGAACTCAAGAGAAAATTGATCTTGTTGGTCACTTTGAAAATGGTCCTCCCGACTATTTCTTGGCAGAATACCTCTAAGGAGCCAAATTGGCCTGCTTTCGCTAAGTTGGAATAACACTACATAATTCTTCACGAGGGGCAATTCTTCACGGTACTATGGAAATTACGCTATAAATTGGACCAATGAACATGAGTGTTCGTCTTTAATAGCGAAATATTACGTTGAATTTCATTCTTCAATAAGCAAAACAGGAATGCCTCTGAATGCGGAACTGATGACATCATGTCATGTCCACGATATTTACGTATCTCTTACATCACTCTAGAAGGAACAAGAATGTTGCACTTTCTCCTCTTCAAGTGGATTTCCTTGACCTGATATACAGAAGGCACTTGACTGCGTTCCACTCGATGACATGTGCTGGATTTTATGCAGGGGATGCCAATGAAGGTTGGACGCTACAGTCTTCCCGTTCATAAGAAAAATGAAATCACGAAGAACGTGCAAACGTCGATCTCATGGCATTGCCACATGATGCCGACAACTAAAAATAAGACGATCGACGTCAAACGGGAAGTGTAGACGTGACGCAATCGTCTTGCAACATTCCCTCTCCGGGTAAATGTAAGGAAAGGGAATTTCTGATGAAGAACAGCAGACACGTTTTCTCTTGACGACGAGGAGCTGTCAAAGACGACTGTTTTCAAGGTCCCTCTCATCAGAAACGATGCCTCCCATCCTAACCAACTGAACTCGCCGAAGACGTCTGGTTAAACGAAGGTCCACATCAGCACTTAGTGACTTAAGATTAAAGACTTTCTCTAGGCAAAAACCTATCGAACATCTTCATGGTAGAGAATTTCCAAGTCTGAAAAAAGTATTTTAAGATCAGTGAGTCATCGACACCAATCGACGTCTTGATTGAAGCTATCTGATGTCTCTTACCATCATTTATTATTGTACGTACAATTACTTTCCAGATGCACACGTTACCCCAACGGCACAGTATCCATCAACAGAGAAGGACTTCCTGCACCGACGAACTTCAAGAATAACGTAAGAAAAGCACAGCGAATATTTTATTTTGCACGTAGCAGAGAACACGATTGGGAGCATTTCAAATTAGTTCCTTTGAGTTTTCCTTTCCTTGAAATTTCTGAGGAACAAGCAAGGTTTGCATGTTGGTGTCGGTATCACATGGATGTTAACTGCACAGGTTGAGGTGATGGTGCATGAAATGATTTCAGCTGAGACCAGTCGAGGTGCTGGGCCCAATGTGGAAAAAATTCCAGGGACTAGGACGAGTAAGTGCGTGACGCTCAGTTTTTGCTGCTCATAGCTTGATTGGTACTGGCGCCTTTCGTTGTGATGCTTTTGTGGTTTACAAACAATGGTTTCCTGAATGGGAAACTAGTAGCTTACAAAATGGCCAGGACCATTCTGGGATTGTTCACAAAACCACAAGGCTCATTGTGAGGACCTCCACGGAACACTTATCAACTTGAGATTGCATACAGTGAGCGTCGATGAAAGTGTATTTTTCGCGGACTCGAGAAGCACGCGGCGCGACCGTGTCGCTCGCGCTAGAATAGCCGCCGCCATAGCATTCTCGAATGTTTTCCATCCCATTTGGTGTCATCTGTTGGGAAAAGTAACTAACTATCAAGGAAACTCTATGGCTTGCTATAACGGCGACGATTCCAGCGTGAGCGTCGCGGTCGCGTCGCGTGCTTCCCGACTAAGCCACACACTTCAATCGGCGCTCAATGTATGCCAATAAACGTTGTCCATGCAAGGAAGTGCAAAAGCAACATAATGAAAGGGTTAACTTCACTAACGCTTGAACCATTTCTAATAGTTCATTCGTCTGCTAACAGTTATGCTTACTGCATGAAACACGTTTGCTTCACTCCCTTAGTCACTTCTTAGTAGCAGCTTGCTCTTCACAGCCTGAGCAAGCTATTACATCCCGAGGATACCTAGGATATTCTAGACTTGTTTGCGGTGTTAGACTTCAGAATCGGAGGAATCGAGATGGTAACATACTGGTCCTTTCAGCTGCTGCAGTCTGAAGTAGAACCGGATCGAAAAGCGACGATGGTGGCTCCTTCAGTGGTCCGATCAGAACACAAGGGTGTTAAGGATCAGCCCGCTATTACATGCGTCAGCAAGGGAAAGGTCTACCACCCAGAGGAGACGTGAGTTAGCCTAGTACAAAATTTTCAGATTTTTGTAGTGTAGATGTCCCGCTAAGCCCTTCCATGTCATTGTTAGGCGAGCAGCAGATAACAAACGGAGTAAATATGGCCGGCTCATGAATTTTGACAGTCTTGAACCTAAGGACTCCATTTTAGGTGGATATCAGAGAACAAATTCACGAAGAAATGCACCCCTGATGGCTCGGTGATCATACTGAACTGCTTAATGGACGACAAGACGACAATCAACGTGAACACAGAGCTGAAGCTGGGCAAAAATGTAGGGTTTTTGGGATTTGATCAAATTTCTGTCCACATTGTGTTTCAAAATCATTGCATTTCCAGACGTATAAGTGCTATCGCAACAAAGCAGAAGGAAGAGTGTACTTCGAGGTGATATCAGAGTGACGACTTCGGAATGCTGCTAAACATTGCCTATCTCTGCCTTTATGCTTACTGTTATGGCAGAAGGTTACAGCATCGACTCAGTTTTCAGATGCATTTGCTCTCGGGTTGTTTCTGTGATGCCTTAAGTTATGTTCTAGCTCATTATTTATGACATGTCTGTTAGGAGATTATGTAAAGATGACAGATTTCAACTAGATCTATTTCCCTTCAGGACGATTCATTCCAAAGTTTGCGGAATAAATTATTCGTTCCGACGTGTTAAACGATGGTCTTCCGAAACTTGCATATACATATAGAGTGGTGACCAAGGCTACATCAAAGAAACTAAGGGTTCTGATATTCATCCATTTATTTTATTGATAAAGGATAAAGGATAAAGTGGTCGGCGTTGATCAATCCCATCACGTGGGATGCGCCACGCATTCGACTTCATCTGAGCATCGTAAAGGCGTTGAATGCATATGTGCCCTGTACGTGCAGTGACTTGCGGGGGGCATCCGATGAACCAAGTCAGTGCTTCATCCTCCCAGACTCCTCTGGTACCAATTTACCGACCCCGGAGGGATGGATGGCTTGGTTGGCCACGGGCGTAACCGAACCATCGACCGTGCGCGTACGCAGCGAGCCTCTTACCACTGCGCCACACGCGCCCATTTTATTGATACATCATGGTAATTCATGATGTGAGCCTTTCTACAAAATGAAAACAGAGAATAGAACCCCAGAGGGACTTCAGCAGGGTCGAACAGGCAAAAAGACTAAGAGATCAGAGGAGCAGAAACACTGAGCCAATCACTGTTATCGGACCTTTTGGTTAGGTGACACTCTTTCAAAAGCGCATACACTCCAGCGTCGAAGAGGATGGAAGTCAGCTAGTAGGGTATTAACAACGAAGCTGGTCACTTGGCCTCGTTTTCAGCTCTTGAACCAATTTTAAGACATGCACCTGCCATGAATCTTTTTGGAAGATGCACCGCTGGGAACCACGCTGTCATTTTAGTGTCGATCCTCACCCCAGGGTTAGGATTCATGACGGAAACCGGGCTAGCAAACCAAGTTTTGCGTCCTGCGTCTCCTAAAATCACATAGTCTGCAGCATAGCCGATAACATTTACTATCGCTCTTTCCCGTGATTAGAATTCCCGGCTGCGTGACAAGACTTACGCTGCTGCGCTGTGATTGGTCGATTCATATGCGCGTCGCGGTTGCAGAATTCGAAGGTATGAGCACCGTGGAGGAAGAGTGGACAACTTTTCTAGGCTCGGCTGGAACAAACCTGTATATATAAAAGTGGAAGTTTGTGTGTGTATGTATGTAATGAATAGAAATCGCGGAGAGTGAACCGATCAGGACCAAATTTTGCGTGCAGGTCTGTTTTGGGCCGGCGGAGGTTATAGGCTACCTTTCGTTAGCAATTATCGATTAGTTTATCGATTATATGGATTTTATTGATTTTTCGCTATTTTTGCTCAAGAACTGGCGGAAACATGTCTACTGGGGTGAGTCAGTGCGCTGAGCACGAATGTGACAACCATTTCGGGCGGCGGTATCGATTTATTGATTTTATTGATTTTTCCCACTTTCGCGAGGGGACTTGCAAGGACGTGTCTACTAGAGTTCTCCAATGCGCTGAGCATGAATATGACAACCATTTTTGGAGAGGGTATCGATTCATTGATTTTATCGATTTTTCACTTTCGTTCGGGGACTTGCAAGGACGTGTCTACTAGGGTTCTCTAATGCGCTGAGCACGAATATGACAACCATTTTGGGCGAGGGTATCGACCTATTGAATTTATCGGTTTTTTCCGCTTTCATTCGGGGACGGGTGTGAACATATCAGTATACGAATATGACAACTACTTTGCACGAAATTATCGATTGATTGGTTTTATCGGTTTTCTCACGATCGAACAAGGTAAAAAAGGTTAACGACATTATTTAACATGAAATGGTTGTGTTTGTATCCTAATTGACCGCATCAGCGTAAAAAGCTAGGGGTAGTAAAACTCCCGAACGGAGCCGGGTATGCCATCTAGTGAATGATAATGGAGCTGGCGTACCGTAAGGAGGTGGCCAGCAATGCCATTCAATGAGTCAAAATGGAAGAAACAACCTGGATGTAAAAGGCGTACGCGTGCGGCGCGGTCGCGTTGCGACGTACGTCTTGACCGCCTCCTAAAATTTCCTAAATTTCACCCCGGTTTGTAAAGAAGAAAGAATGACTCAGGCTATAACTGCTCGCGTTATAACATGGTATGGAGTCTTCCAAAGATGAAGCCTTTTGCTCACCCCGCTTGCCTTTTTCTTTTCTGACATCGCAATATGACACACAGTCAGTTCGTTCGCTGATCCACAGTTCCAGGAAAGAGCTTTATCCGATCAGATCGCTTGGGAGCGGCGCACACTTCGTGCAAGAGCAGGTTTTGAGAAGAAGGTTATTGAAGCGGCTTCCCTGCGTCCTCCTGAGCAAGCAGAATAAATTATGGCCCATCTCCTATTTTAAATGCTCTAATTGCTTGAGCTTGCTTTTTATAATAATCGCATTTTGTTTTAATTACCAACCAACTGGACCTATTTTACGATTTTCTGGCTAAATTATTTCATCTGCACTTCCAGGCTCGTTTACTGGCTGTTCTTCTCCTTACCGCACTGCTTATAGGTACACTTACGGGGTCTCTGTCAGCTAGCCTCTGCATCCAGGCTCGTTGGTACAATCGCATATATTGGGAGTAATTTAGTGGCGCGGTTCCTAGATGACACAACCAAACCTTTTAAAATGTCAGTAAATGTGATTCATCTGGTGTTAAATTATGGTTGTACTCGGTTATTGACTAATAAATGAATGAATGAATGAATGAATGAATGGATCCCTAATAAGCGCAGTATAGCACCGGCAAACATCTTTTCGAGACCTTTTTTAGCTGGGATTAGAACTTTTCCTGAAGAACTGTCTAACACCTGTTATTTCCCAATCACCCCTTGATTATTCTGACCCATGATAAGCAAGAGCTTAACCACTTCTACATTTGTCTTGAATTGAGCACCGCAGTAGGATCTGCTTGAAGGAGATTTCTCTCGCTATTTTCCGATCTCTGGTTTTCGCACGCATGGGATCCTGTTCAGGATTTAAAGAAAACGACTGCGTGTTCGCTTTAGATGGAGCACAATGATTGCATATGAATAAATAAATAAATAAATAAATAAATAAATAAATAAATAAATAAATAAATAAATAAATAAATATTTCGGAGCCTCATACAGCCACGGAATTATTGTTGGTTTACTCTTTTCCTTTTGAAGGCTGGGGTCCACCTACTCGTCTGGCGTGTTGGTGTCAGCAGATTCTTGATCTCTTCGCTCCACTGATTCCAAAATGGTGCGATGAAAGTCAAAGAATTTACGAGAACCTCGCTTTTGAGAGAGTCGGAGTACCCGTCCTCTGGAACAGTAGCAGGATTCGCTCCAAGCAGTGCTCGCTGCCCACAGCAGCAACGCCTGGTGAACATGTCTTAGCCTGTCCGATCGACGAGATCGACGGGAATACATGTCTTTGCACGTAAATTTGCTCCAGCAAACTGGTACAAACTCCGTCACGAACAACGGATCCAGAGGCCATTGTAGAACATTTCAAGCACATTGCCGGAATCTACGCATCGAGGAGATTTAAAATGTGTTAATTGTTCGGACACAAACATGAGTTGGGCCCCTGCCTTTAAGCAAATGCAGCGTTTGTTTTGCATTCTCTCACCGCATCCCTGACGCTATTCCGCGTCACTGCTGTCCTTGTCGCTACGGAACTATTCTATAGCATCTCGCTTCCTATTAGCCAATGCACTTCTCATTAGGTAACATCAATTTGATTGCCGCTGCAATTTTAATCATCCTCTTATTGCACACAAATATCTCATCAGTTGAGAATCTGTGTGGCTAAGCCCCGCCTTCTTTTTCTGTCTTGTTCCGCAAATTTTCCAGCTTCGGAATTTCACTATGGTTTAGTTCTCCATTCTGACTCCCGACATTTTCTAAATGAAACAAATTCACTTGCGTCAATCTTTTCTTAGATCTATGTACAGGGTGGTCCAAAAATACGGAGACACGCTAAACAATTCATATCTAACGTTACAAAGCAAATTGGCAGTTCAGTTTTCAATGCAGTATTTTTCACTCCGTATTGAACAAAATCCACTACCACATCTCACGGATTCTCCTACCAGCGACCAGAAAAGACGTGAAGAACTCGAACTAATCACTTGCTGTGGCGCGGAAATGCCCTTTCCCATACAAAGCAACACTTCTAGGAGCCCTTGCTCCAAGGATTAAACGATTATATGAGAGAAAAATTAGTTCCTGTCCTTAAATGAATATCATACTGAGAAATCTACGCGAATGAATGGTTTCTACAGTGGTTATAAGGAAGTGGACATGACTTCCTGCGCAAAAAAAAGGGTGAGAATGTCTTTAAGGGCTGTTCTCGGTTCTTTTTTTCGCTGATGAGGAAGTGGAACTTTTTAGGCCTACAAACCTCATATCTTGAAGTTCTAAGGTGAATTTCTCCCATTATACGGGTAATGATGGTGATTCGATTTGATAAGTACGTTGAAATCGTGTCGTGCATCGGCGTATTCACACCAAATCTTGAATCTCATAACCACGGTAGGTGGTTTTTCGCAATCACTTTGATGTTTTTCATTACCCAGGTCTTGTACTCTTCGATGTACTGGTCAGTGACCCTTTTGCAAAATTTTACTGGTTGGCATTACATGCGCGCCTAGACAGCACGAAAATGTTATTGAGTGCAGGAAAAAAATCTTGACTGACAGCCTAGCTGCTCCTAAAACTCGGAGTGTATGGTGCTGTTTTAAAGGAAGCTCTGCGAGTCAACAGAAGAACAGCGAAAGATTAGATGCAAAATGCCAAAACTCGAGTCAAGTCGAAAAACCCACATCACACCCTTGTCTCCGTATTTTTGGGCCACCCTGTAGTTCATTAATGTGTTTTTTATTCAAATTTATTCCATTTCTTGTGAATACACGATACAAAAATGAGTCTTGTCGTAGAATCTCAAATTTGTAGTAGTCAAAAAATTAAGAACGAATCTCGAATACAAAAGGCTGGGAAGTTCGGTTCTTAATGAGGCAAGCAAGGATTGATCTGTTCTTTAGAAAGTACATCCCAACTGCATACACTTCAAGCCCAGCGGAAAAAAAACACTTATGTGGCGACCGGGCAAAATGTCAACTGGAGAGCGCAAGATCGGTCAAAAATGACGTGTGGTCCCGTGGTCCATGCGTGCTTCTTCTCCTGCCAACGAGCCAAAGAAACCATATGAAGACTCTTTTCGTCAAGAAAAATGTGCATTCCAACGTGTCAGTGCCTTTTCCTCTAGAAATAATGGCCGTAGCATTGCGAATGTCAGTGGTGCCCACCAGGTTGGTTACCAGCAACTCCAATGGAGCACACCCTGTTCCTTAGCTTAGAAGGTCAGCAAGCGCTGCTTGTGAAAAAAAAAAACGTTGAGCCTTAACGGAAGGTCATGAGCGACAGCTCACCAGTTGTACAGCCGACGAGAACAAGGCTGAATGACATGGTGGTGTTGTTGTTCCTCTTGTTAACACTGGCTCCCAACAGGGACACGTACCAGGAGATCGCTTGAGTTGATTACCCTTCCATTTTTGCACCAAGACGAAGAATACATACTGCGTGTCTTTACATATCCATGATGAGGATGCTCAGATGGAAATCTATAACATATTCACACATTCTGGACGTATGTTTTGTGGAAGAGATGAAAAAAGAATTTTTGGTGGAGTGTCCCAATCATTTCCCTACAACCTGAAGCAAATAGCCAGTAGTAACACATGTTGACAGTGAACTGACAAAGAAGGGATACTTGTTCGCAGTGGGCGTTCGTCATGCGATGCGTAATACATCACCATATACAATGTTCAACGCTGATATTCATTCTGTTGCTCATTTTCCCCGTACTGTTCTCTTTAGTGGAGTTGCACCTAGC
This sequence comes from Ancylostoma ceylanicum, assembly GCA_000688135.1. Lineage (NCBI taxonomy): Eukaryota > Metazoa > Nematoda > Chromadorea > Rhabditida > Ancylostomatidae > Ancylostoma > Ancylostoma ceylanicum. The sequence goes on along the minus strand of JARK01001450.1, from coordinate 478,697 downwards.
TCCTTCAACGCAGATTCAGCATAATGTATGCATGTTTGAGCCGCAAACCATGTATGATGGTTGTTTTGATTTTTGTTCTGGAGCATTGGAAACACTGAGTGAGTGCTTCCTGAGAAAACGAGAGCCTTTACTGTGCTGTGCCGATACAGCTGCTTGACTCTCAAACATAAACCCCGTACTCCAAACTAAGTGAGGGAAAAGTTGCTGCAACTCATTATGGAGTCGTATTGGAAACCTGGGCAAAGAATTCAAGACTTCCACCAAGTATCATTTACTTGTGAGCTCGCTTCACAACAAGGGCAATTTATACCAGATACACGCTTTTGACGGGCGTGCGTCCACATGAGCCGTATCCACGAAAGTCCCCGACGCGAGGAGGCTTCGCGCGACGAAAAGGGACTTGCTCCCTGCGGTACGGCCAGCTGCGACGAGAGCGAACTCGAAAATGAACTGTGAATGACCACAAACATGTGGTCAAGTTCATCATTTTTGGTGCTCATTTCTAAACTATGGGGCTCTTGATGATCCCTTGCTGAGGTCAACGAAAGCACACTTTACAAAGAAGGTGACATTGCAACCATTTAAGATCAACCGTTTTTATATTTTGTCTCCTATTCGTATTTTTTCAGTTCTCTGTACCTCCATTCTTGTTTATTTTTCTATTTCATTTCAATTAGTTCTTGAAATAACTAGCATTTTCCGGATTTCCAGCCTTAGATGAAATATTGTTTTCTTGAGACACCTTATACGCTTATAATATAGCTCGTTGCAAAAGTTATGCCGGATTTTTCGAAATTTTTTCCAAGTGTAACGGTGCGGTAATGCCCTTGTAAAGAAAATTTCGCTGTTCTCTGATTCAGTTTTCAAACATCTCCATTGCAGTTAGGAGGCAAGAGATATTGAAAAAAAGGCTAGTTTTTCCTTTTTCCATCATTTGTGTTAGTTTTCAGAAAAATCTCAATCGGGTCTGTTCCAACACTTTCGAAAATTTCGAAACGCTTTCAAAAATTGCGATGACACGCAGTTCTACACTGTACTTGCGAGCGAATTGAATATATTCGAAGAAATGTTCGATTATTCTAACATTCGAATGATTCATTCGTTCGGTTTTCGTGAAAGGATGAGAAAAATCTAAAATCATGACGGCGTAAAAATGGCAGTCCACAATCTCCAGAATTCTTTGCATAGGACGCCGGAAGCGCGCTTACGAAAAAAGCACTGTCCTCGACTGCTCTGAAGAATCATGCCGTTTCTCAAGGTAATTGCCCGATAAGTTTGTGGGAAAAAAACAAATTCGACGAAAAATTCTAGCAACATTTTGCACCATTCTAATGACACCACCGATAATACCTAAAATAAACATATTAGAGTGTAAAAATATGAAAGCGCGCTGCTTTTTTTCACCTTTATCAACGTGTCATTAGAGATCTCTGTGTTCATAGTATAGGAAATCTTCAATTTCTGACTTTTTTCTAAAGTTTGGAAGATTACCAAATGGAGTCATGGAAATATTGGCAAAATCGTCATAAAAAATTCTTCTCTGCTATAGTAGGAATGCCAAATCTCTTGCAGAAAGTTTGATGAGAGAAGGGTGTATTACGGAAAGTTCAATCCATGAAAAACATGTGTGACACTCAAAATGTACTTTTCTAACCTTTTTTTATTCTGCAATGCTGTCAAATCAAAGATGTTCGAAGAGGCTACGGCCTGATGATTAAATATATGTGAAGGAAAATTTCCCGCTGTTGGTAAACTTAAAGGCAGTGTCTCACCTCATGTTCGATTTAGGGTTAGCAACAGAATCTGGACCTACTGGACGCGCTGAGTTCAGCTATGTGTATGATTTCTAACAAAAGTGTCAAGAAACCCGTCTTTGAGGGACCTATTCATCCTGGCGCGTACGAGTTCCTCGGCAAGGAAGGCGCATGTCTTGCCAAACACATCCGCTGATCTCATTGATCGCAGAGGTGTTCTCGTTGCCAAAAGGCGGGAGGCGCCTCGTACACCGGCCGAGAATTTGCGCAAATTTTCGGCCGGTCTATCTGAGGTGAGACACTGCCTTTGAGTCACAAACAATCTTACATGTGTTTTTGTGCCAAAATCGGATTAAGCTACTCGTACACTGTACTGATACATCCAATCAGTGGCTAATAAGCCTTGCAAACTGCATTTTTAGATGAAAAACTAGCAACGGGGAGCTGTTCCCTGCTAGGTAGACCACGGGGAGTTATCATGGGGGGGGGGGAGTGAAATTCTGAAAGGGACTTTCGTGGATATGAAATTACGGGAAGACATACCGCGTGCGATAAGCCTAGCTACAGAAAGCTCATATCGAGAGCACCGATTTCTGCCGCGGTTGGGGATGAAGGAACTCTCCCGGAAAAGGTGAGCGATAGCCACTTCAAGTTCATTTTCACCGCGCACGAACAAAAGGGAGCTAAGAGGTCCCCGGGAGTCCCCGGGGACTTTCGTGGAAACGGCTCCATCATCATTTGATGAAGGGTAGGAACAACCGCATCGCCGGCGCAGCTCAAACGATTGCATTTGTGGCCTTGCAGCTGTAGTTCTCTTCATTGAGGTTTTTTCATTTGTCTGAGTTGACCGGTCTTCAGGGAACACTTCCTCAAATGGGTGCGTGCTTCTAACGCACCATTGCTGCACGTACATTGTAGCCCTTGTGGAAGCACTGAAATGCAGTGAGTAGCTGTTCAGGGAGAAGTTGCCATGTATTCATACTTCTCAAAGATTCCTGGCCAGCGCACTACCGTAAGTATGGATGACTCGTGGACATTGCTCTCCTATAATGATAAAATTAGTTCAATTTGTTGCACGATGCGGATTCGTTGCGACACAGCTTGTTGCCATCACTGATCCGGAACATCAGCCAGACACAAATTTCTTGTGAACTATCACCGACGCCCAAGTCTCCACAGGAACAGGAGCACAACCTGCAGATGTAGTCGAGCAGAAAACACAACCAAGTAATGCGCTAGGGCAATAACTTCAGCCTATGAAGGATAAATGAGGTAGGCCATGGAAAAGCAGAGTCGCTTTTCATTAGTCTATAAATAGCGGGGTTAATCGCATCAGCACTCTCTCCTCATTAAAAAGCATTCAACACATGGGATTAGATACTGAGTGAATACTGTAGTACACCGTACTAAATACTGTAATATTTTTCCTTTCCGCACGTAATTCTCTCGAAGCATTTTGGATTCATGCCAAAATCCAAAAATGGACCGCAAGGAGGAGTGCCCCACTATCACCAATGAACTCCTTCCGTATCTCAGACTGTACAACATCTAAGTCAAGATATGGTTTGTGGCAGAACGTCTCATACTACTGACAAGTTTTTCGGTCGTCTAACAACACCACTACCACACTACCACAGTGGACATTGAGGTGCGACTTCAATTCTCGTTAGAGTTTTGTGATTTCGGAGTACGGTCTGGTTCTTGGGTGTTTCATTGAGGCGGCGTTTGTGCGGCCACTTTCGTAGATCAATTTGATCCTTTCAGGCCCTGACGAAGGTGAAGCCACCGAAACGTTGACCCAATAAACTATTATTAACAACATTGTGCTCGGCTAACAAATTTATAAGTCATGCTGAGGTTTAGAATGTTTTCCGTAGTTTTATGTAGGCGTTTGGTCGGGTATATTGCAATCGAAATCACCATTTCAGACTCTGAAGAAGGCGAACTCGTCGAAACGCCAGTCGAATAAAGGTCATAACAATCTCGTCTACGGCTTCAAGCAAACAATCAACAGGACATCAATCAGCAATGCCGAGATTCATCAAGAGTCGAACTTGGCGACTAATACTGTAGTAGTATTACCAATTGTCTGTCAGCATACGTCCGATAGCCTGATACGTGTCTCAGGCCACCATCATTTTCGATGGTGCCCGGATGGAGACCCTTCACCTTTGGCGAAGAAGATAAGATGGGTCCGGAATGCAAACCTGGACCAAAAAAGGGAATGAAACTATGCATTGTAATTCGGCAGAGCAAGTTTACATGAAGTACGCAGTTCTGGCTTAATTCCTTCATACAATACATACAGTCTAAGAAAAGCCCGAGCTCAAATATGGCCGGTTAATCTCTTTGGGGAAAACGTTTCCATAAAATTGGTGGGAATTTGCGGCAAAATTAAGGTTTGACCGACAATATCGCTCTTTGTTTGAGAAATTCAGCTTTGCGCAGTTGTCAGACTTCTTGCTAATGTTATTGAGGACTAGATGATAGCAAGATCACAGAGGTGCAACTGAAAATAGCTGAGAAATTCGTAAAAACGCGAAGAGAGGATTATCTTGCTTATTTGAAGGAACTAGATGTTGCGCTGTTGCCGGCTGAATTGAGAATGAATTTCTGAGCAGAATGATATATAACACTTGATACTTTCGTTCACTCCCGACGAGGAAACCAAGGTGAGCCAGATGCCCCGTCTGGCTCACCCTCGCGTCTGGCGCCCTCCCATATTGCGTGCTCTCCCGGTAACCCCCCTGAGCTACACGGGGCATTTGGCTCAGACAGGCTTTTCCAGCCCAGCGTGAAAGGAAGTATCAAGTGTTATATACCATCCTACTCGGAATCTTACGGGCTCAGCAGCTGACAACTGCGCAAACCCTGAATTTTTGAACTGAAAGAGTTATGAACTAAAAAAGCGTTTCCATACATGACTCGTTTTCTGGGCCAATTTCAGACTAAGACACCTGCTTCAGTGGGCTTTGCATGCGCAATGATGTCGTAAATTCAATAGACAACTGCGCAACTCTCGATTTCTCAAAATTGTTACGAAATTTTAAGGGACGCAAATCCCCCGTCTAGGTTTTAAAAATTGATTTCTTTCTGGATTTTTGGTGAAATTTGTCGCTCTTGATGTCATCTCGTAGGGGATTTTATGAAGAAAGTTGCAGACAACTGCGCAACATACAGTTCTGTGAAACTACCGAAATATTTAGCAAAAATCGAGCTGGGGCATTTTCTACGTTAGGCTGAGTGCTGGTCCCGGCACGGAAGCAGGAAGCCGATGCAAATCTCAACTTCGGCGTTCCATCTTCGAACAAACGATCCTTTCTACATTTTCTGAGAAAAATTAAAACAGTTTCGGTTGGATCCATATTTGACACAGCTTTCACTGTCTAGCATATGTCATTGTTCACTTTGATGAACCTTTCCGCAGCACCATCGAAGCTGTGGTGGGGGAACAACCTTCACTTTCTGGCCCAGGCAACCTTCAATTTTTTGACCCCTGTCTCACCCCTATCGTACGTATGGTTATCAGCCTGTCTCGCTGTCCCTTGAAATGCTGTTAATGATCGCTCTGTTTTTTGAAATTTTCCGACAAATATTCGGCACAAAATACTTTCTCTGTAAGTGTTCTTATATAAGACTTCGATGAACAGAAAAATATAAGTAACTTACGAGTGGAATGTTACATTCGAATTTTGTCCAAATGTCCGAATAGTTCAGTTTTTTTTCTCATTTCATTCTCTGGGATATTCGGATTTAAATATCCGATCCAAATATGGGAATGATCGAATACTAGTGAAATGCGGCTACATTTGCTTTAACTGCTACGTAGTCTGTTCTCAAGAGCAAAGAAGAGCGCCGCTTGCCAAGTTTATGACTTATACTTTAGCCTAACCCAAAATACTCAGAATCAAGAGACTATTGAAACCATAAACGATTCCGTTCACGGAAGGAAGTGAGATCTGATACGTGTGATCTTCTCAACTAACCCAGTAAGATGAGATTCTACTCGTTTACATAATCTCTTCGAAGAAGCTTCGCGTGTCCTCTCCTTCTTCACATTCCTTTGGAAGATTATCTTTTAAGTATCTTTTAATTTGGAGACTAATAGCAGCAATCGCTTTTAGGAGTATACGAGGTGGTTTTTGACACCAGTAACCACACGAGAGTAGCAGTAGCGGACGCAGAATGTGGGTGGAAG